>JAAEAF010003701.1:0-49229 GCA_011037195.1 Triatoma infestans | reverse complement strand
ATACTAACTGCGTGGCTTGACATCATGGATACTTATTGGGCATAAGGATAAGTTACAATTTACAATACCTCAAGAAATCTATATATTTTAAGAACTCTGGACAAAATGTTACAAATTTAAGTAACTTTAATCCAGGATATTAAATGATTTGAATATCCAACACTAATCTCTAATAATTTGTTACCAACATATATTATTCTATTTATGACAAAGTAATTTTTGATGACACCAAAATATCATGTATATTATTACCACTTCATATTTATTAATTTAATTATTTTTTTCCTCAGATAATCTTTTGATATTACACCGGAAAAAAGGAAACATAGATCCTCAAGTTGAAAATGTTTTAAAACTATATGATTCATCCTTAGAGAAATTCATTTCCAGAAAAGAAGATAAATGTTTACCGTCACCAGTTAAAAATATGAAAAAGAAAACAAAATAATAATTATATATTATAAATAAATTACATTTAAACAAAAAAAAAGTTGTTTTCAAATCGTCAGGCCTACAAATCATAATCACATGTCTATTCGGTAATGTTTTGTGAACATTTCAATCTCGACGTACACTCCTCTTCTACCCTAAAGAGCTCCTGAAGTAGGCCACCAGTGCCACCCGAAACATAGAGCAACATAGAATTCTTTTTCGTTACAAAACTCCTCTGGCCATTGCCGCATAAAACATGTCATCAAAAAAAGAAAGTGTTTTGTACCATTCACAAGTCTTTCCCTTACTGTAATTCTCACAGCTCTATTTCACAACTTTACTTCAAAGATAGACTTTTATTAAATGTTCACTTGCCTTCATATTATTTAAGATATTAATAATAATGTCACAACAATGACATACCAAAATGGCTTTTCATTGGGATGAGTAATGTAACAGATCCCCGGAACGCTCTAAAAGTAATTTCTCCAAGAAAATGATTTAAATGAAAGTAATTGGAATGATAAATCCAGTAGATCAACCATGTGTGAAATTATTCTTTGGTTTCATTTTTGAGAAAGTTGCGAGAAACAAAGAAAAAAAATCTGTTTCCTCACACCTGGCTTCAAAGAGTGGATTAACGTTAGGGTTACACACAACATACACATCTACGCACACATTGCGTAGATCACACTGAATCATCACCATTTTTCTTTAGACTTAAGGAACTTCATACCATATATTTCCAGGTAAAAGCTCTAAATCTGCCACTGGTACAGTAGTAACAGAAAGTAAAACATCTGTGTGCAAACAATTTGACAAATTTTACTTTTATTCAATTTTGGAAAAAAAAATATCGGAGATAATAATAATTGTTATAAGGACACATGCAGATTCCCATAACAGGTAGTACTTGGAGTGATAATATAAAATATAGTGCAGAAGACTGCGCCAATTGAACGAACTCCTATAACAATTTGAAAATAAAGTCATACATTTCTCAGATCAATTAAATTGCTTTATGTAATGCGACTGCCACCGAAGTAGTAGTAACAGTAATCATAATAACAATATTTTGGGTAGCGTACTGGACTCCCATGCCGAAGACCCGAGTTCGAGTCCAGCTGTGCTACCTCTAGATTTTTTTGTTCCTAGGATTGGACAGTGTAGTCAGTAACGAGAAAACACTGTCCGGAGACCGGCAGTGTAATGAGAAGGCTCCGGGCGCCAATGACCATAGTGTTGACGCGCCTTAAATCATTTTAAAAAAATAATAATAATATTTATCGCCTTGATGATACTACAAGTGATTATCAAATGGTTATGTGATTATTACAAGATTTCATGATTATTGCAAGTTTAATGTAAAAGATTAAAAGTCAGTATTTTTTATCCTGCGCATTGACTACGAGGTCATTAGCGCCTCTAGTCGTTAAATCTTTCTCGTTCTATGGCCACTCCAGCTGGGATGGCACATGCTAACCTGTGTGACTTCCACGCACAACACCTTGCTCAGCAAGGCAGGATGGAGCCATAGGTTTCGAAGATCTACCCACACATCCCTTCTTATATCATCAATCGACGAGGGGGGAGTGTGGGTTTATTGTTTGTGCCATCCCTTATTTTATTAACAACTGGGGTAGATTTCTAATGTCAGAAACCTTACTGTTTAATTATCAAACTAAGTACATGAAAATTTAAATTGACATTGTTAATTAATAATTTATTATAATATAATAATAATATCGCGTAGGAAGCTCTTTACTGTACATATTCTTTGTGCAGTACTTTAAACTCTTGTTCCTACACATCCTGAAATGATCAAAACTAATGTAACTTAAAGCTATGGGGTTGAAATACCTTTATAAATTTCATTCAACCCCTGATAAAAAACAAAACCTATTCTAAGCATTCATGCTAACATCCTCGCCAATAATTACTTTCAGACCATTCACGCTATTAAATAGTTTCTTGCCTATAAATACATTAAAACTAATAAAACACATTCACGCTAATAAATACATTTTCGCCAATAAATATATTCATGCTAATGATTCATTCATACAACGCATTCACACATGGGGAAAGTACTCGATATTCCTTTCCCCTTTGTAATAAAGAAACTAACCTAACTGACACCCTTCCAACACGTGTCCACTGTTAGCCTTTCTCGGCATCGAGGGCACCTAGGTCTTCTTTCACCAATAAGGAAGGTGCCCATGGGTTATAAAGTTTATGACCAATCCTAAGCCTCGTCAGAATTACTGATTCATGCCGCGGGTAATCCTCGACTATAGTATTTTTCACACGTAGTTTAATTTCTTTCAGTTTATCATTTATGTTGTCCCACTGTGCTTGCCATTTTTATATTTATTTTACTTTTCAAACCATTTTCAGTTTATAGATAATTTATGTTTAGTAAGATTATAATTTATCAAATGTGATTTTATGTTAAATTGTATCATAAAATGTTTATTATATATGACAATAATAATGTTGTTATTGTGTATAGAGTTTATATGTATGTAAAATAGCTTATTAGTTTATTGATAGCATAGATCTTAGACAGAAAGAAAGAAGATTCATCTTCTTGGTACCTTGAATTTAAAAATCTGAACACGTATTGACGTTTTATAAGAAATGTCGCCGACTTGAGTGGATTTGTAGAACCCTTTCAAGCAGAGTCATCCAGCAAGGCAGGGTCACCCCACCAACGCAATCAAAACTTAGTAGAGTCAACAAAGCTAGAACCAACAAAAGATATTTTCCTGTAGATGGACTGGCGGCAATAAAACTCTTTAAGTCCAAGTTACATCCTCTAATTCCACCTTACACTTCTATAGATAGGTACAGTAAATATTACTCAATTGTTTATTTGTGTTTGTTAAATGTCTGGATATATTTAATTGTCAGATTTCCATTCTAGCTTTGATAGATCTGGCACTACATTGTAATATTAAGAATGGAATTTAATTCATTATTTTAAAACAAAAACAAAAAATAAATAAAAATCTTTAAATATAAATTGTTTAAAAGCTGTTCAGTTAGGCAATCAAATATTTACAGAATTTAAAATCAAATATAATATATTCTTTTGAAATAGCCCAATTCGATTTCTTTCCACATCTGTTTACATATTAAATCCAACATTATTTGGACTTTCTACAAAATATTAAATAGCATAACTTTAAATTCTTTAAAGGTTGAATTAACAATTGAATCAATAATATACACCCCAGATTTTTTGTGTATATATAATGTAAATAAATAATAAAAATAAAAATACCCTTAAACAAATGAACAAATATAAATGTGGTTTACATAAAATAAAAAGTAAAAAATATGAGAAAATATAAAGATGGCCAATCCAAGGTCCAAGACCATCAATGGAGTGGGACAACTTCTTGCAAGAATTATTGCTGATATAAAATAAATGATAAACAATGAAACGAAAATACATTACCAAAGTTTGGCGTAGAGGATACATAAAAAGGAAAATAATATGTAAAGAATTAATTAAAAAAGAAAAAAATTGACATATTGACGAGGAAAGAATTGACACATATGCCAATGGTTTCAGTCCCTAGCAGGTATTCTTCCACACCGTTAACAGTGAGGACAGGTCTTGTCATGGCTGATAGATAAACCTGATTTCTTTCTCTCAAGATTTCTTCGACCTGTTCCCTAGTTCTTTTAGAGTTTTTGTAATCGAAACTATGTCATCTGCAAACCTCAGACTGTTGTCAAAGAAACCATTTATTACTTTCTCTTACTCTTTAAGAGGAAATATTCCAATCGTGTCAAATTTTCTAAATTGAGTGGTGTTCACCAGAAATTTTGTTTGTTAGTAAAAGCGTTGTTAGTGCAATTTGCAATATCTATGCACCATGCCTAAAGTATTGGAGTATATTAATATTTAAAATAAAAACAAATATGAAAGAATCCAAGGTTCTTTCCAATAGAGATAGCATGTTTATTGGGTAGAGCTGCAGGCGAAAGTTTGGTATTCTTAAACAAAAAAGCAGTTATAAAGGAACTCGAATTAATGTGTTCTGCAGATTGCTGGATTTTTACTAAACATAAAATTAGTAACGAAATTATTATAATCGGATCGATTTATTTAAAGACTGATTAACAAGAACGCATATCAGATTTATTTTATTTTTTTAATTTAAGGCGCATCAACATCTATGGTCATTGGCGCCCGAAATCTTGTCAGGCACTGCCAGCCTCCGGACAGGGTTCTCTCGTTATAGACAACACTATCCATCACCGGACAGTGAGCTGTAGAGAGTACTAGCAAGAAAAAAATCTAGGTTAGCACAACTGGACTGACTCGAACCCCAGTTCCCCCGCGTGGGAGTCCAGTACGCTAACCACTAAGCTATTCCCTTCCCTGCATATTAGACGAATTGGAAATCTTTTACACGATATTTGTTTAAATTGTAATTATAAAATAATTGTAGGAGGGCATTTTAATTGTCGGATTGGTTGCTTAAATCTTGTCGAAAAAGAAATGTTCTTCAATATCAGTCTATCGGCGGAGAGATGTTCAGCTGATAACATTATTAGTAAAAATGGGCAGAGATTAGTAAATATTCTCTAAAAATGAAAATGTAGGTTTGTTAGTCGGTGTCGGTAGATCATATTATAGTGACACCCCCGGCAATTATAAGTTTGTGGGCCATCAGGGTCGTAATGCTATTGACTTGGTCTGGATTAATAACGCCTGTCTTGAATGTTTCCGTGATTTTGAAATTGAATTTGTACCTGCTCACTTAGATCATCTCTTAGCTCATCTAAAACTTAATTTTGTGGATGTTCATATTAAAGGTTATAATTGTACAGGAAAATCGATACCTAGTATCTTTAGAAATGACCAAAATTTTCTATATTTAAATTATTTATTAAATTCTTCTTTAAATATACGAAGATTCCAATAGCAATTCTATGGATGATCTATACGAAAATTTTTGTGCTGCTGTAATTGAGGCTGTGAAAGAATGTAAAATATTAGGGTTCAGGACGTTTAATAGCAAAAAAATAAATAATCCCTGGTTCACTGAATAATGTTTTGTAGCCAAAAAGAATGTTAAAAATTGTTATTGGAAAGCCCGTGGGGTCTCTTTTAACGTTAAACCGTTAAATTTATATTTAAACGCAAAAAAGAAACCCCAAAAAATACTTTTCACGTCTAAAAAACAGTATGAAAATAATATAACTTCATCGATAAGAAAGTGTAAAAATAGTGAGTTTTGGTCCGCTATAAAGAAAATCAGGGGTAAATAGTTAATAGAAAATATTATTTCACTCTCAGATTGGGAAAAATTTTTAAGTGATAGCCAGGTAATAAAAATATCGTCTGAATTTTGTTATTTAGAAGTTTGTCATCCTGAATTGGACGGGAAAATCTAAGTCTAGAAGAATTAAATTTTAGTATTTCATAGCAGGTAAACATAACAAGTATCCAGGACTTGGTAACATCTGCAATGAATGTTTTAAAGCTCTACGCTGTCAATGGACACATTATTTACTTAATTTATTCAATCAAATTTTAGAGATAGACAATTACGAAGTATACTAAATTGCTTTGGTTATTATTGGTTGTGGGTGCAACAGGACATAGCTTTGTTAAATAAATTTAAATCTAAAATTCTAAATGAATATGCAATCTATCTACATAAATTAGACCTGGTTAGAGTCGCTGCATCTTCATATATTCCCTAATATAAAACATAATAACTAATAGACAGTACAATTTGTATCTATCATTCAACCTCTCTTTTCAATTTATTCGTGTAATAACCCAACTGAGAATATCTTCCTCAGAGAAAGCATTCATTTACTACAAAGGCAGCAGGTATACCATAAACCTGGGTGAATACTGGAAAATTCTGCACCAAAATTAAAGACAGCTTGCACCACATCTTCTTCGTATGCCCTGTCTATGAAAACTTTAGAATACAATTTTTATTGGATCTTGATACCAAAAGTATGGATCATTGTTTATCTTTTGAAAATGTAAACCAAGTAACGAACGTATATTTTTTCTTTATGAACGTACTGAAAACTAGATCTCTGATATTATCTCAAGTTTGACATTTATTATTTAATTAAACAATGTAAACAGCTCTTATGATAAATGAAGTTGGCTGCATTAATTTTGTAGTTCTCGCCTTCCAACTATAGAAGTACTAAGTGACTATTTTTATTTGTGTATATAAATTTATTCTTTGGTCATTTTATTTTTGTCAATGAGGAGTTTATAGAAATGTACTAAACTCTATCTGTATGCACTAAATTGTATTCAACAGATAAATAAATAAATAAATTTTAGAGAGAGAAGAATTACCATCGAAATGGGGAAAAATAAAATTAAAAAATGATCCCTAAAAAAGGCGATCTTTCTGACCCTATCAACTGCAGAGATATAGCGCTAGTAAATTATATGGTCATAATTCTTACTCAAATATTTTATGAAAGATTATATAAATTCATAGAAAATAATCATCTCTAAATTGTCTCTGTCCTTAAGAACAAATGGGTTTTCGTGCTCGTTGGATGTAGAGGCGCTATTTTTACACTCTCAGCTACAATTAATATACAATTACGCTTAAAACGTAGGCAAATATTTGGTATATTTCTTGATTTTCGAAGAGCGTTCGACTCCCTCTCCCATACAAAATTGTGGCACAAATTATAATCATTAGGGTTAGGAGGAAAATTCATTAGAATTGTATAGAAGCTATATGCAAGTGCTGCTTATGTAATAGTCCGAAAAAGAAGGGAAATTTGGTAATGAAATTAAACTCACGGAAGGAGTTTTACAAGGGGAATAATTGAGCCCAACCCCTTTCGAGTTGTACATTTCCAATATGGTTCCATATTTTAAAGACAATGGAGCTTAGGTGGAGATAATGAATTAATTAAGCTACTAAATGCGGATGATTTCGTGATTTTTGACTTGGTCATAGGCAGACGCTCAAAATAAACTATATATATTTCAAAACTCTTGTAACAAAAACTCATTTCAGGTCAACGTGTCTAAAACAATAGTAGTCCCATTTCATAAAGGTAAACTAGGAAAAATTAACAATTTCTATATTAACAATAATAAATTTTCAATATCAAACAGTTTCATCTATTTGGGGGTCTTATCAATAGTTTCTTCTTGTAGATTTAGAAAAGCTAAATTACTCAATGAAAACTTTAATAAAGGGAAAGTCAGATTGTTGGCATGCTAAATGTACTATACTTGATGCTATAGTAACAAGTGTAGTTCTTTATTTTTGTGAAGTTTTGGGGAGCAGAATATACAACTATTATAGAAAAAGTGCAATTGTATTTATTTAAGCTACTATTATATTTGCCTAGAACCACCCCAGGTCATTATGTAAGAATAGAAGCCTGTAGTGCATTTACAACAGAAAGTTTATAATCAAATATTAAGCTGGTGTGTTAAAATTCTAAATATGGATAGTCTCGATTGCCTAACATATGTTGTGTGAATTATGTGGTAATGCAAATATACCATTTAATTGGGTAGATTCTCTGCAATTGGCTGCTTCACTTGTAAAAAAAATAGTTAAATAATTTAAAACTGTCTATGTATAATAATTTATTGAGTAGACAAATGGACAGAGTTTGCAATAGTAATTATAATATTTATTATAGAAACATTTGTCATTTTAATTATCAAAACCCCTTATTAGAAATTAATTGTAGTATAAATTTATTAAGGTTCAGTTTTCAAATCAAACTCAGTTGAGGTCAAAGAGCAATTATTTTTATGCATGTTATTAAATATCAACTAGATAGCAATGATATGTGTAGAGCTTGCAATTCTGTAAAAAGTTTGTTTCATTTTTATTTAGACATGTTAATATTACGACAAGTTTAGATATAAATATATTACTCAATATTATAATAAAAATGATACAGTACTTGAGAAATGGGAAAAATTAACTTACTTTGACAGTTTTAATAAACTAAAGAATATTTATTTATTTACATGCAGAAGTTTTAAATTAATAGGATCCTAATTAACTGAAAATCTGAATTTTCTTTGAAGGAATCTGTGGTACACAGAAGGGAGACAGAAAGAGTGTGTATATGTTTTCATGGTGCCTGTAGTTTATGGATTAGTTTGAATTTCATCAATAGTTTGGATCAGTTTGACCGTTTGCTGTTATTTTTATTTTTTATTTTAATTTAGTTTAATTCCTTAGGAGAAGTGTATCTATTTCAGTTTTGTATTGCAAATTAATTTATCTGAATTTATTTTTTAAGTATAAGTATATATAAATATAAAAGTTTTTTTATATTATTATTTTTACCACTATATTATGCTATGTAAGATCACCGAGTGAACACGGCAATCAGGTTGTACATTCTTAAAAACCAATAAACAAAATCATTTATTAATTCATAGAGATAGGATGTGTGTGGCTTATTTTGTTCGGAATATTATGTATGATCGCCAAAATTTTTTATGAAATTCGTAATATCCTACATTAATTTTATTATAAAAGAAGAAAGTGTCCTAACCGAATCTTCATTCCTTGTCTTTATTTCCGGTTTATATAAATTATAATATTTTCAAACATTTTATGTTTACTGCGTATAGCCTAACATCAAAAGTTGTTGTTGACACCAAAAAGAATTTCTGCATAATTACAATAGCTACAATAAGTACAGGTAACACTGACGTGACAATAGCTTATTGCTCGCTAGCTTTCTGAATTTCAAAATCTCTCCCGATTGAGATGGAATTGGCTAGCAAACCGCATGGTATAACGAAGAGAGTGGAGGATGCAGGAGATGAACGGTCGGTATTAAGACACGCAAGCGTGAATAGCCAAAATGGACTAACATTGCAAACAATTACTTTTATAACGGTTTGGCATTATATTTGAAGAATAAAATTAATTCGGACATACCTGAACCTCCAACAAAGACATTACTAAAAGCATCACTGTCTTACAGACATTAATTAATATTTTATCAAACTGGTTCCAAAAATGGAAATTGAAACTAAATCCTTACAAAACGGAGGCAAAAATCTTCACCCTTAGGAGGTTCCGGATATAAGACCTTCGTATAATCCAAATTAACAACCAAGAAATTCGCTGGAAACAAAAGGACCAAAGAGTGCGCTATCTTGGCGTAATCCTAGATACAAGACTCACCTGGAAACTAAACATAAACACTAAACTTCAACAAGCATACACCCGACTGAAGCAGCTATACCCACTTATTAACAGAAACACACCATTCAAACACTCCTGTACAGTACTTCTCTACAAGACACTCCTCAGACCACTTCTGACATATGCCTGCCCAGTTTGGATAACAGCTAGCAACACCCTGATTAAACGATTATAGACTTTTCAAAATAAAGTACTACGGATTGCACTAAACGCTCCTTCGTTTACCAGGAATACACAAATACACAAAGAACTCGACATTTCAGATATTCACACACACACACACACACACATGACTAAATTGACAGACAACTTTTTCCTAACCCTTCGCACACCATCTTCAGTAGCACACTATCACATAGGCGAGCCTACACCTTCTAGAAGATTAAAACCCCGACTTTATCAAGATCTTTAATTTCATTTATATTTTTGTAATCCATATGTGTGAAGCTCTAAGTGAGATGGTCCATTGTTTAATTTGTAAATAAATAAATAAAATTAATAATTAAAATGCAATAAAGTGCTAAAGCATGTGACCTATTTCCGATTCCATAGATTTCCTTTACTATACGCCACTGATTGTTCTAATCAACAATTATCAATACTTTATTTGAGAATACGGTTAAGGATTTGTGAGGTTTATTTTGTTACGAATATAAATATCATCATCCAGAAATTTCGTAGTTGTGTAGGACAAACTTGGTTTCCTTGCACTACCATCTTTCACACAATATCACTATAAACTGTAACCAGTAAAATCTCTAAACAGAGTTTTCTATTGCTTTTTCCTTTATTATTCCTTAAGGAAAATATGTTTATAGTGCTATCCTATAACAGTTGGTCTACAATAAAAACGAAAATCCTGAAATTAACCTATTTACTGCGGACTGCTAAAGCTAGACATTGGCCAATCCGGAGCTCAAAATTCTATTAAAATTAAATGTTTTCTATCACAGACATCCGCAGTTTCGGCATGTCGCAAATGTACTAAACACGCATAGAATAGACTTTATGATACTCAAGTGTTAATTCAACTAGTATAATGCGTGACTAAAACATTAGGTTGAAGTAACTCTTTACAAGAACATAATAGATGAACTTTACCCTACGATAAAGGAAAATCGAAAACCGGTCAGGAACGTCGTAATGTTATAGGAACCGAATCATTAGATTCATTAAGATCCTAACAATGGGATCCGAATCATTAGTTACTTCCTACCTAGGCCAAACTAGAGAGAGAGAGATGCCATATAAATGACAGCCGAGCTAGCCCTAAAGAACATGGTTTTAGAACGGTTATCGACACCGTCAGCTAACATCATTCTATGTACTTTCTAATACTCAGACAGTCAGTCTTTTTCTTAATTATTCTCTCGCTACTTTATTCTCATCCCTCAATAAAAGTATAAAGACATCGCAGTCACTCTTTTTCTTAATTATTCTCTCGCTTCCTTATTCTCAAACTTCATCAACCGTGTAAAGTCTTGCTGTCTATGTACTTCTATTTAATTACATAGAGTGTCCGGTGCAACCAGTTTATTTCTTCTCAGTCCTAAATTTATCTCTCTAATTCTCTTCTTCTCACATCTGCCACAGTAAAGATGCATGTTATAATAGATAAAATCTCAGGAATTAGATTTTATACGATAGAAAAAAATTATTTAATTGGAAACTAGACAGGTAATAATTATGGTGACTAACTCCTTTAAATGCAATTACCTCAGCCTAATTGTCCTATTGGAACCGGCAAATTCAAAATACTTCTTACTGAGTCAAGAACTTAACTGTACAATTGGGGCCCTCTCTAGTTCTAGAATTACCCCTACTGGCTGGTAAATACCAAATGTCTACAATAGCAGACATCCGGATACGTGGATAACTGATATAATGCGATCGCAGACATGCTGCACGGGATACGTTATTCGCAAATCATTTCAGCATGTTTATAAATAAATTATGATTTTTTATTTACTCTGATAGTTAACCATAATAGTCAACTGTAAACCTTATTAATAAATTACAATGTGGCAACAAAAAAGGTTTTAAAAGTTACATTTCTTTAATGAAAGGTTGGTAGTTCGAATGTGTCAGCCATGTTTAACCTGCATAACTTAAAGTTTGCAATCATAATTATTATAAAATATTGATAGTCTTTAAGAATGAAAATTATATTATTATGCAAAAACTAGTTTAATATTATCAATTTTCCAGAGGGAATTGCGCCCTGCAATTTAGCTGGGGACCCACGCTTGCTAGAGAGCGCTCTGTAGTGTAGCAAATTCCATGAGACAACCTGTGCAAACTAAGAATGATTGAACAGTGGAAAGGGATACAGTATAAATTGCTCTACTCTAGCATGAAATTTAGTGAAAGTAAACTTCACTTTACCAAAATGAAGACGTGAGTAATAAACTTTACAACTTATTGTATTCCACTTAATATATATATGTATATGATATAATCGAATCTATTGGTAAATTTTAAAGGTCGATTACCTCTTGGAAGATGTAGTTGGATATTTTCAGAGGGGGTGATTTCAAGCCAAATCCATTGCGACTTGAAATATTCATCTAATTTTTCCAGAATAGTTTTACAATCAGTATCTAGCAATAAATTACTTGGAAATAATTTTTAGTGTGCTTATTGTGTAAATATCGTATTGATAGCGGGACAAATGCATTTATTGTTTCATTAAATTATATTTTTTAAGAGAGATGTGTGGGTACACACAGCTTCCTTAAGAGGAATAGGATAGAATAGTGTTTTAATGAGAAAATAATTACAAAATAAGTACAATCACAAAAATAAATTTACACTTATAACACAATACACCGATCTGTCCGTCTGCCAAGTTAACCAAGTAATACGGTCAAATTTCTTAATAATATTATTAATATTCATAATAACATTAAATACTCAACATTAAACCAGAAACCATAAACTAAGCCAGTTATATTTCAAGAGTATAACGTGAACAGAGCGAAAGAAAAGGTAAAATAAAACAAATTTTAAGTTTTAACTGCAAACATTTGGTATATATACATTGGGTTGTTCATAGACAGGAGACATAACTGGAATCCACATATATGATTAAAAACGATTGAGGTTAAAAGACGCTATCGGCTATTGAAAGGACTACTTGACAATAGATCTAATCTCTCTCTAGGCAACAAATGAATGATATATGCGTAACTTTATGTTGAAACCAATTTGGCCTACGATACTGAACTATGGGGTTTAACAAAACGTCCCAATCTCCATACACTACAATCCCTTCAATCAAAAAACCCTTCAAACAATCATTAATGACCCCTTCTACGTTCCCAACCTAACATCCATAGAGACCTTGAAATTCCGTTTGTCAGTCTCGTTGCCAGAACCCGATATTTATAATTCCATTAATCCCTGTAATCCGATTCTAATCCTTTAGCCCGTCGTTTATTATCCCTCCCTATTCCAGATGGTTTTGTGATAGCGATAGCAAGAAAAAAAAAAAAGAACAAGAGATAATTTTTAAATAAATCTAAAAATTACAACTAGTGGTTGGACATTGGAAAAGGGCCCAGCCAGCCGCTACCTGCAGGTCATGAACCGCGGCAAACCCTTTTTGTATTTCTTTCCTAAAGGGTCAATATACAGTCAAGTGATAATACCTTACTGGCCTACCTGGCCCACCATCTGTTAACAAAGCGTCGCCACCCCTTTCAGAATCGTTTTCGAGAAAATCCTAAAAACTAAAAAAATATTTAGTAAAGTCGCACTTTTGGTTGATGGAATTTATGCAAATACTTCGTGTCTGTTGCCGTGGTAGTATCCAAACGGAACAGATCCTACTATGTTTGCTTTTTTCTGGGATATTTTGTTCCCACACATACACGAACTCTTCGCGGAAAACTTTTTGTACTCAAGGGACTCAAAACAAGTATAACACGTAACGTTAATATTAGATAGGAGTTTCGGAAAGTATTCCTTCAGAGTTAATAAGAAAAGATTTTAGATTGAATTTGATTAGAAAGACCAAAAATAAAACTATAAATAAAAAGGATGAGTAATTTCTAGATATTTGTGAAGACAATAACTTAGTTATCATGAATGGTTCGTGTCCAGGAGATTCTAAAGGAGAAAGGAGAATACGTACATTTATTGGAGTACCAGGTACTTCTTTGCCAGATTGTGTTTCATTTAAGTTATTGAGCTTATGAATTTTTTTTCAATTAACCATGAAATCTTCTCTGACCACTTACCTTTTTAGTTATTGATTGTTTTAAATCATAATGAAAAAGAGCAATTGTTGCCTTCATTACCAATATCAAGTTGGACAGGAATGAGTATCTAGAATCGATCAAAATCCATAAACGCGTGCTATATAACTGATAATATCGTCTATATTATTACAGACATAAGAATTGTTGCGCGACCTTTGGAATCTAAGGATTAATTAACAAAAATCATAAATTCTGATTTTTCAAGAAAGAAAGCAAATTGACAAAGTATGAAAATTGGATATTGGACAGGAAAAGAAATCGATATTGTGAATTAGTATAAATGTTGGGGATACGCTTATGCCTACATTTACCTTTGCATAAATTTTACAAAGTAGTGTAACTGGTTGAGGGTGACATGTACTTCATTTTTGTTGAGGAAATTTTTGTGCAAATTCTTCCTTTTTTTGTGTGACGCTACACCAGTAATTCTTACGCAATAAATAACAACGAAAACACAGTAATAATTTCAGCATGCATGCATACATGCACACGCCGAGAGGAGAAGCTACCCAGCGGTAACATTCCCTATACGCAGAGCTAATTGCTCTTATTACTTGCGGAGAGAAAATCACGAGATCATTGGCGTTTTAAACTGCATTGGTATCGTTTTATTGATACCGGAAGTTGAAGTGATGATTAAGAGTAAGAGATTGTTAATTAGAGGGTAAGAGATTAGAGAGTTGGTATTCGAAATGCGTACTACTGATTTAAGATATCTCTTGTGGTATATTGACCCTATGGGAGGTCAGTAGTTAACAAGGGCTGATTTGGGGTGGCGACGCTTTGTTAACAGATGGTGGGCCAGGTAGGCCAGTAAGGTATTATCTCTTTACTGTATATTGACCCTTTAGGAAAGAAATACAAAAAGGGTATGCCGCGGTTCATGACATGCAGGTATCGGCTGGCTGGACCCTTTTCCAATTTCCAACCACTAGTTGTAATTTTTAGATTTATTTAAAAATTATCTCTTGTTCTTTTTTTTTTTTTTCTTGCTATCGCTATCACATCACAAAACCATCTGGAATAGGGAGGGATAATAAACGACGGGCTAAAGGATTAGAATCGGATTACAGGGATTAATGGAATTATAAATATCGGGTTCTGGCAACGAGATTGACAAACGGAATTTCAAGGTCTCTATGGATGTTAGGTTGGGAACGTAGAAGGGGACATTAATGATTGTTTGAAGGGTTTTTTGATTGAAGGGATTGTAGTGTATGGAGATTGGGACGTTTTGTTAAACCCCATAGTTCAGTATCGTAGGCCAAATTGGTTTCAACATAAAGTTACGCATATATCATTCATTTGTTGCCTAGAGAGAGATTAGATCTATTGTCAAGTAGTACTTTCAATAGCCGATAGCGTCTTTTAACTTCAATCGTTTTTAATCGTATATGTGGATTCCAGCTAAGTCTAAAATATCCCAGAAAAAAGCAAACATAGTAGGATCTGTTCCGTTTGGATACTACCACGGCAACAGACACGAAGTATTTGCATAAATTCCATCAACCAAAAGTGCGACTTTACTAAATATTTTTTTAGTTTTTAGGATTTTCTCGAAAACGATTCTGACGATTTTCTTTAAACTTCGCACACCATCGACTGACATATATAACTTAATTTTTATTTGAAATTTTTTCTGGAAAAATTAATTTTTGTGGGGTTCAGAAGGGAAAGTAGCATTGTCCTCTAAAGTTTTACCATAAATTAATATTATTAATGTACAACCAAAAAGACTGAAGACTAAGGTTATTAAGCTTAAGACATTTTTTATCGAGAAATGGACAAATATACGTTAGGAAATTCACCTATCATTTGTTTGATTCGTTTGGGGGTAAAACATAATGCAATACTCGCAATTGGTATCTAACATGCAACTCGATAAAGTTAGGCGTGTTACTTTTTATAAAAATAAACATAGAAACTTGAATCATCTAAAGTTGTAATTAATTATGTATGTAATTATTGCGTATTGCGTTGTCGAGATGGCGTTCAAAATAAGGAATAATAATTCAACAACTGCTATACAACAATGAAACTATAAGATACGTTATTTGGAATACATTTTGGTCTTAGTTTATGTTTTGTTTATTCTTACATTACTTTTTAGGCAGACCTTGGAGGATAAGCCCTTGTGCAATGCGTTAATATTGAAAATTCGGCTTGACAGGCAAGATTTTCAAGCGGCTTTACAACATTTGACACAGATTTTTCTTAGGAATGTTAATTGTGGTGGGGGTTGGGCACCCCTTATATATATATATATAAATTATAAACGTTATACATATATTTAAATTATCTATTTATTTGTTAATTATTTAACGGATTATAAAATCTTTGTAAATATATAAATATTTATGGGGCTGGTGTTGGTATAGTGGTCATGATCATAGACTTGTAAGTGGGAGGACCCCAGTTCGAGTCCCGTGTATAACTGCTAAATTTTATATTGGTATGAAAAATGTTAACAGTAAAGTAGGTTCCGCCCCACCTAATTTGGTAGTTAAGCCCGCCAGAAAAAATAGGCATTATTATCATTATTATTGTAGTTCGGGTGCCTAATGGCGCGGGACCTAAGCCTATGTGGCCTTTATCCCCCCGATACCCCCCTATCCCCTTAATAAATCTCCCCCTGTAGCTTACCGGTTAATCTACAGTATCCCAAGATATCCCGAAACTCCAGCTCGTGCAGACAATCCTGCGAGAGTGATGCCCTCCCAAAAACACAAAACCTAGTTCCAGCGAAACGGGGACACTGACAAAGGTAGTGGTACACCGTTTCCCTGACACCGTCGTCACAGTTCTGGCAAATGGGACTAGACGTCCTTCCTATATTAAACAAGTGGCTGGACACCCAAGTGTGTCCCGTCACTATCCCTATCAGGGTCCTCAGACCCGTCCTACTAAGGGACAGGAGATACTCTGAAGTTCCCTGCCTACTTGTCTTTATAAATCTTTTGGCTTGGAGGCACCCCTGCGTGTCTCCCAGCGTTTCTCCAAAACTTTCGTCTCCCAAAGTCTAATCTGTTTGTCACGAAACGTCTTTGTGACAGCCAGGGCTGGTTCAGGACCGCAAAATGGTTGAGATGATCCCTCCCTAGCCAACTGGTCTGCCCTCTCATTCCCCTCTATTCCCGCGTGTCCGGGTATCCAATAGAGGCGCACCGTACCCCTCCGAGCTAAAGCATTGAGCTTCCTCCGACATTCTCCCACTAATTTCGAACTCCACCAAGGCCCTTAGTGCGGCCTGGCTATCCGAGAAAATCCGCACTTCCTTGATCTCTCCCTGCTACTCCCCCACCAGGTGGCAGCATTCAATAATGCCCACCACCTATGCCTGAAAGACCGTGGCCAACCCACGGCATTAATTTGCTTTTTCTTTTTAATACATATATATACATTGTATCTATAAAATTTTATTACAGGTTCATTACAGTGATATTTTTTGGAATCCTGACGTATACAGATGCTAAAAAACCCGTTGAAACTTGCAAAAATAGTCTACCAATTAAACAAGGCTTGAATATACCAAGCGTATGTAATAATAAATCAATATAAACAAAACTAATACTAATTTAAATATTTAAATTTAATTGTTATTCTCAGCAATTACAAAATTCAAATGTATTAAATTTTATTTTTTACATTTTTTTACAATATTAGCAAAAGGTGGGTGCTATTCGCAGTTTATATATTTTGGGTTTTTGATTGCGATGGGTATCAGTAAATATTCGATAAAGAAGTTTCTTTGTAGCACACTTATACATTAATAACTTGCAATTTAATAACATGCGTGATTTTTTTTTTCTTTAATTCGTTATATTGTTATGAAAAGGCACAAGTGGTTAAGGCCACATGCCTTTCGTTACAGCAACCGCCTTAGCTACAAGTCTCACACAAACTGATTAGCTGTGCAACTATATACGGTACATCTAATGCCCCAAGCATGGATGAGCCCTTCTTTGAGCTATGAGCCGCCGCAAATACGATAGTTCACACGACAACAAATTCCAGCCACCAACATTATAACCAAGAAATGGACAAATCTTGGGAATCTTGACCCTCCAATAAGCTCTAGTCTCTGGAAACTCAGAGCTAATCACATATACTAATTTGATAATTACCAACTGACCGAACACAACGCAATTTAATCTATTACCGCAGCTACAGAGTGGATGCATTAAGCAACCGCTAACTTAGCTGATTGCTCACATCAACATCTACATTATCACGCTACAACCGTGGCCGGCTAGTTCGCATAAATATCTTGCGGCCTTAAACTACGGGAGGAGTCATGTAGAGGACTAAATGTACTTAGTGTTCTAACAGAGTCTGCCATCCAGCGAAATTGCACGATTTGCCAGCCATGATCATTGCAACAACAACTGCGTTTCTGAGTTATAAATGCAAGTTGAACCAGGTAAACTTCTGGACAATAATGAATTTGATAAATGATGATTATGTTACAGTACTGTCAAGATAAAAGAAAGATAATAACCTTCCATTTAATACCGAAAAATTATTGAATAAATTAAGGCAATTATTGAAATAAATTAATTCATTTAATACTTGTTTATCAGCAGGTTTTACTTTCGAACAAATAGCGGTGAACTGGCGTAAAATGTCCAGGTATTCGTTCAACTTTAAAAAGTGAGTGAATAATTATACTTAATATAGGATAAAAATAGATATTCACTAACCTGAATTTAAGTTGTATAACCGGATACCTACACCATCCACACTCAAATTAGTCTAATACCGCGAATAACTCAGTTATTTAAGAAAATGACTGATAATGTCTTCATTAAGCCTCACTTGCCGATAAGATGCATAAGAAGCTGTGAGAATGATATTTCTTTCTCATAGCTCCAATGGAAGATCTAGTAAAATACAAACTATGAACAAAAACACAAACCCATATTAAAATCACTAACGCCAACTGATTTGATTGTACTTACAATTTCTTTTTCTTTAACTTAGTTTTTCAACGGCGCTTGGTTTACAACTCACATGATGGAGGCATCAAGTACAGCTACCTGTCGAGCATATCAATTTGAAGTAACACAAAGAGGGATAGCACTTAGTTATGAGGGACAATTCACAGTTAGGTAACTATTAATGTTCTCTTAGAAAAAAAAAAATATACATATATAATTGATATAAATTAATATTACAATATTTTTTGGTTTTACTATGCACTTTACAAAATATTAACCCCTCCTCGGAAAAATACAATTGGAATCAAGAGTTATCCAAGTATGTATTGGATAACATTTTTGGATTATTTGTCAGTTAGTAGTAGAATGTTTGTGTGAAGCAGACAGTATGATGTTTTGTTGAATAAATCTAGATCTGCTTTATGCAAGTCTTCTGAGGTAATCTGGGTATTGTCTAATGGTGTTCTAACGGAATCATAATTTCCTTTCTTCCTTTTGAGCAAAAAAAAAAAAAAATTGTTTTATTAAGTAATTTGAATTTTAATATACTAGAAGGGAAGTATAACAAAAAAGGAAAATTTGAACTTCTTATACCATATTTTAGTTATGCTGTTTAATAAAAAGGAGAATAATCAGTAAAATCATTATTCATTTTTTTTGGGGTCTTATAATTTTCTTGATTTATAAGATACTTATTTACTATACAATCAATTGTTTACTTGAGTTGTCTAGTAAAAGTGATTGAATTGATTGATTGATTAAATTGATTGAAGAGCTATTGGCAAAGTATTAAAAAGCCATGTAGTTAGAAATTGGGGATAATCTACAAGATGATTGTTATATCGGATATTGTTATAACAAATTGTTATTACGTGGTTGTAGCTTGATAGGAATCTTTTAAAAAATAGATCATTACTCCGATAAATTCAGCACATGATCTATAGATAGGAAGACATCGATCAATGTCACTGTTTACAAGGTTATTTAAAAAAAAATTCCTACTTTTTGAAGAGGTAAACAATTGAGCGGTGTAAGCTTGTTATAGAATCATTCTTGAAAACTAGATGGTTAACTGAATGGGTGAATTGAATGCCATTTGTAAAAATTATGTTGTGTGTTCACAGTAGAATAGATACAAGCGGCTATGACCTCATTTAAGTACCGAGATTAGAGATAACTTAATCACTCCATTTCAGGCTCAAGTTTTATGTGTACATTATTATAGTTGTTGTGGTGGTTGGTTCCGCAGAGCTGGAAAGCATCAGAGATATTTTCCGTGAAAGCTTACTTCATTTTGTGGTCATCGACCGGTTTCGGGCGTTTGCCCTTCATCAGGATGTTTTTGTTGAACAGTGTAATTACATAGACTTGTACAGAGCAAATACCAATTTGCTCGTATTTGCTCTGAGCAAGTTTATGTTATTAAACTGTTCAGCAAAAGCATCCTGATTATGGGCGAACGCCCGAAACCGGTCGATGACCACATAATGAAGCAGGCTATCACGGAAAATATCTGTGATACATTATTATAACATGTGTAATGTTTTGCTGTGATGTGTATTTGTAGTAGCACGAGCGGTGTTGTAAAATAAACGGCTTGTAAGTATGCAAGTTTAAAAGAGAATGAAGTATTAACAATAATAAAGAAATGACCACTGTTTTATAAATAAATATAATATCTTTAAAGATATTTAAATATTTTACAATATCACAGTAATATGTTTAAGAAATTAAGTATTTATCAAGATTAATGCAAAGCTCTTATGTTTTAACTAATATCTGGCACTGATTTGAAGAGAGCGATTCTGAAGTGTTCTGTTCTGGCTTTGGAAGCAGAATGCGACTGTCTTGTTTGAAGGCAGAAGTCTGACTAAGTTCTTTATTGGAAAGTAGAGTACAGCCTGTTCGAAGGAATGCTCTCTAACAAAGCAGTTGGCCAAGTCGCGTTGTATTAAATCTTGTGCCTTTGTTTCCCTACTAGCAATGACCCCAATTTACAGTACCTGACTCTAAAATACACTCTTTTTGAAGGTAAATTTACTATTTAATATATTTTACAAATCTATTTATTTTCATTGCTTTCTTCCACTACATTATCCCCCCTCCTGGAGAAATTTTTCGGCACGAAAAATTTGGGAGATATCTGGAGTTGTAGAGGCTTGGAAGTTATCGATAGGCGTGTGTGTGATCTCTGCAAAGTGGCTGTGTGTTGTACTATCGCTGCGTGAGTGATTCAGCGTTGCTGTGGTGGTTGAATGTCTTCTACTCGAGCGAACGCTGCGTGAGTGGCTGAGCGTTACTGTGGTGGTAGGCTGATAGGCGAACACTGCTTGGGGAGTGAGAGTGTTGCTGATGAAGATGTAACTGGCAAGGGTAGACAAGGCGATCAGTGTAGACAAGTCGGTACTGTAGGTGGATATGTACTTTCTTGAATTAACTCTATATGAACAAAAAAAAAACTCTTAAGTAATTCAAAATAATTAATATAAATATACAATCATATTTAAAATATATATATATTTAATAAGCGAGCAAGGATACGTAAGGATGTAAAGGGAATGAGAGGATGAATGGTATGAAGATCTTTTCCTTTGATAGAATCTTGTGTATCTGAAAAATGATCATACAGAATTTTGAATTGTCATAAATACATAATTGGTAATTTCAATTTCGTATAACTAATCATGCAATTATACTATCATGCAATTTTCATGCAATTAAATTCATGGGCATGCAATAACATTCATGCACATGCAATGGTGCAGACGACGAAGAGGCTTGATTTGCAAAAGAGAGATTTAAAATTTTTAAATTGTTATAGCATAAAAATATTATGGATATGTATGCAATAACTTTAACAAATAGTATAAATATTATTAAAGCTAAGAGGTAAAGATGAAATATATATCTTGAGGGAGTATGCACAAGGGTGGAGCCGATTGTATGTTCATCAGCTCTTCAGCTATGCTGTGTTTTCTAGATACCTTAAGTTAACAATACAAGAAAACAATTAGGCATTGGGGCGGGTGTTGGTGTAGTGGTTATGAGCGTGGACTTGTAAGTGGGAGGACCCCAGTTCGAGTCCAGCGTATAACTGCTAAATTTTATATTTGTTTAAAAAATGTTAATAGTAAATTAGGTGCTTCCGCCCCCGTCCACGACACCTAATTCGGTAGTTGGACGTTAAGCCCGCCTGAAAAAATAGGCATTACTTTACTTTACTTTACATTTACTTTACAAGAAAACAATTAGGCATTATTAAATATAACATTAAAATACAAATGATAAATAAGTACAAGTGTAATAGAAATGATTCAATTTTCTTTTAAGGTGAACTGAAAAAAAATATTAATTAATTAGTTTAATACAATAAAAAACATCAATATTAACATATAAAAATATTAAACAAATTCACGTGGTCATCTTGAGTTCTGCAAAATAAAATAAATTGTAAATTATTATTTAAAAATATTAAAATATACAATGCATTAATTACAAATATTAAAGGCGGAATAAATTTATAAATCCTGAAACAAAAATAATATGTCCATTATTGCAACGAGGTAAATACAATTTACACATTTTTGTTCTAGGCTAATAAGAATCCTACATATAACATTTACATGTGGTGTAGTATTAGAGTTTGAGCAGTGTGATAGAACGAGATAATTTCAAGAGATTCAATATATAGTTGTGTTATGTATTGTGTGCGCGAGGTGGCACAGAAATTTTGTGGCTAGTTACTAGGGATTATAGTGAACTTAGCGATTAGTACTGAATTAGTACGTTTGAGTACTAGTTGAAAATGGAATGTTGAATTTATTAACTATTAGATACGGTGCGCAAATTAATGATTGCCCTTTAAGAAAATTTCTACAAATATTGATTGGAAATCGCCTTTTATTTGCGAAAGTATAGATTCGCCAGAAAAATTGGAATTTTCTACATTGTCCGCATGCAAATGAAGGGACGTGATGCCATAATTAGGTATTGCCTGCTTAGTCAGGACTGATGGAAGCAGGTGTGATAGCCATGGTCATAATATCAGATCGTAATATTAGTCGAGTAAGCGACTGACGGCTAACTCGTTTTGGGCTGTATTTGGATACAATTACGGGCCGTATGTCCAAACGTGGAACAATATTGGTAAGTAGGCCTATTTTGGAGGTTATTGCTAGTTTCGTTACCATTATTATTATTATAATGACTATCCTGGGTACTATCTGAATAAGAGTTAAATCGTGAATTATTTGAATTAACTCGAGGATTATGATTGTAACTATAATATTGATTATTATTATTATTGTTATAGCGATTATTACTATATACCCTGCGATTGAAATTTTTTGGTATATTAAAATTGTTAGGCATTTTGCCAAAGTTAGTACGAGGTTTTGGTCTAAATTTGTTGGTGCAGTCCACGTCAAAATGTGGACCGGAACAATGGCGACAAGGTCTGTTCTTTATTACATTAAAAACTCTAAGTGGTAGTTGGTTTTAATTGTGGCTTTTGACTTTTATTACGATGCGGGCATTCTCTGTGGAAATGCATTTGTCCACAGAAACGACAAGGAGATGGGGGTGTACTAGTATTAGAAGTTTTCGAAGTGACAGCGAAAACTGTAGGGTTTGTTTCAGAAGCCTGTACTTCTTTTAGTGCATTGGCATAAGAAAGTGCTTCGTCTAATTTTTGAGGTAGCTTAGTTCGTACCTCATTACGAAGTGGTTGAGGAAGTGACTTCAGGAATGCATCAGTGACAAGTTTATCTAAAATATTTTGTAAGGCCTGGAGTGGGTTAGCTTGTGCTTTTAAATGAATGGCGGATTGGATGTGCCTAATTCTATCCGCGAAGGTTTCAGGAGACTCTGTGGGTAGGGATTGAATATTAGTCACCTGTTGTAAGAGGACTAGGGGTGTTTTCTCCTTACGAAATCGGGCTAGAAGTCGCTCTGAAATTAGAGGATACGTTATAATTGTACCCTGGCATAATAATTCGGCTTTCTGGGTGTCGTAAAATATTTTTGCAGACCCTGAAAGCCTAAGTGCTAATATTTCTAATTTCGCTGCGTCGTCCCAGCCAGAAAGACTAGCACAATGGCTAATTTGGTCATGTAAATCGGACACTTTGGCTAAATTTTCGCCATCGAAAGTGGGTAAACTGTTTATCAATTGCAAATTTCTTGAGGGGCTACCAAGTTGACTGTTAGGGTTGGCTGGATTTGCAATAGCTGCTGAGCAAGTAAATATTCTACAGCAGCGTCAATGCCCATGTCTTGTCCATTAATCATATACATTTTGGAATTGAATGAATTTCTTGGGGAAAGATTATATTTTTCAAGACGTCTACGTAATTGGAGTAAATTGCCTCCAACAGAAAGGTTATTATCGCGTAATATCTTTACAATTTGCGATCTATTAAGTACACTCATAAATTCAAAATTCACAAGGGATTGGGGTACAGTGGTACGATTACAAAAATTTAAAAATGAAATTCACTAGAAAATTCAATGCTGAGAAAATAATTAAAAACAATCAAATTATCTGATGGATAATTTGTTTAATTATGAAATTGAAAATTGTACTTACTTTTAATTTGTGGATTCTGGTAGAAAATATCCCAAACAGCTGGCACCAATGTAATGTTTTGGTGTGATGTGTATTTGTAGTAGCACGACCGGTGTTGTAAAATAAACGGCTTGCAAGTATGCAAGTTTAATAGAGAATGAAGTATTAACAATAATAAAGAAATCACCACTGTTTTATAAATAAATATACTATCTTTAGAGATATTTAAATATTTTACAATATCACAGTAATATGTTTAAGAAATTAAGTATTTATCAAGATTAATGCAAAGCTCTTATGTTTTAACTAATATCTGGCACTGATTTGAAGAGAGCGATTCCTGAAGTGTTCTGTTCTGGCTTTGGAAGTAGAATCCGACTGCCTTGTTTGAAGGCAGAAGTCTGACTAAGTTCTTTGTTGGAAGGTAGAGTACAGCCTGTTCGAAGGAATGCTCTCTAACAAAGCAGTTGGCCAAGTCGCATTGTATTAAATTTTGTGCCTTTGTTTCCCTACTAGCAATGACCCCAGTTTACAGTACCTGACTCTAAAATACACTCTTTTTGAAGGTAAATTTACAATTTAATATATTTTACAAAACTATTTATTTTCATTGCTTTCTTCCACTACATATAGATGACCAAAACTTAGTTTTGCAAGTCAGTTTTCCAACTGTTCGGATGGGGCACATTTGTGTTCTTATAAAATTTGGTTATAGAATGTTCCAAAGCAGGAAAAACTATTTATTGATGGCATCCTTTTTGCCTAAGATCATATTCTCTTGAATATTCTCTTGATAGGTTGGACAAAATCAGCGACTCTTTCCCTTTCGTTGGTCTCAAAATTATAAGCAGTTCTGTCTAGCTTCTAATTGAAGAAACTGCTCCAAGCGCAGCATCTTTAACCTGTTGAGCAAATTAATCGATTATGAGTCATTTAGAATGATTAAGTCTTATTATTGCAATGTTCTCTGAACTCTACATTATTACAATGCACAGAATAAATTTCAACATTTTTTTCGATTAAATCTATATATTTCCTTAATATATAAATATATCCCCCACTTAGTATTATTATTTAACAAATTATTTGTTTTCTAGTGGCAATACTAAGGAATATACTGTAACTTGTAGCAGTAGTACTGAGGCAGGTAAACCGTTAAATCCATCAGCACCAATTCTTTTCAAATGTGTGCAACAATACAGAACTGGTAAGTAAATTTTTCGCTGTACATTGTCATTGAAGGGAATCAATAGAATAAAAGGAAAAATCTGGTGGGAAATCCTCACAAGATTATCTCTTGCTACAACTTAAACACTTATAATTGACAAACTTTTTTTAAACTTATAATCTGTATTTCCTCTTCCTGCTGTATAGAAAAAGTTTTGTGATAGAGTCAAATTTTCAATATTGGTTTTTCCAGAAAACATATGCTTTGTCCTAGCCCGAATATGATAAAGCGGCTTTTAGTGGTTTCTGGTATTTCTGTATGTAGCGCTAGAAATTTTGCCGCCTCTATTACACGCAGCTCTGTCCGCAAGGGGTATCTTTTGCATGAAGTTACTTGGAGAATAGCGACCCTACGGGTTATCACAGCTCAGTAGTCCATGTACTTCGTCAGAACAGTACACAATACACTTAAACTACATGCACTCTACACTTTACAGACAAGGACAAACACAATACACAATAGGGTCTCCGTCCCTAGTTTATTGGCGAAAGCCAAGGGAGAAGGATGGGATTAGTTCAGCGGTAGCGCGCTGGACTAGCATCGCTGAGGTCCGGGGTTCAATCTAGCATGCTGCTCTTAGATTGTCTCTTCCTAGGAGACTCTACAACTCACTGTCCGATGATGGGCAGTGTTGTCTGTAGCTAGAGAACACTACTTGGAGGCCAGCTCTGCATTAGAGAAGGCATAATAAATCTTTCTGGTCGCAGTACAATAATCCCCTACGACAATCTCTTCGCGGCTCCATTACCAGCGGTACCAGTTCCAGCCTCAAATCAAAACCAAGGATTTTGAAAATCTTTACATTATTTTCATAACAATTAATTTTAAATATGGTAGCATTGCCTAATTGTAATAAGGGATATTACACTTCGACCTGAAAGATCTATAGTACCACCTGGGGCCTTCTCAGCGACTGCCTATCATCTGGCAGTGAGGTAGTGGCTGCTAGAACGAGAAAATCAAAGGGAAATACTGCTGGACTCGAAACCACGGCGTTGCTAGTCCAGCACGCTACCCCTATGCTAATCCTTCCCTAATGTAGTACCATTCATAATAATTCACTGGTAAATTGATTAAAATACTATCCTTTCGATCCTCATAACAAATGGGGTGGAGTTGAGGATGCATCCTTATTATTTTACAGATCAAGCAGTTATGGATTTTTGCCGCTTCGTTTACTCCTAGGCCAAGAAATCTATTTTAAAGCCAGTACAGATAATGTAGAATAAATAATGTTTTAGGCCATGATTGGGTCTTTTACGCAGCACACTTATAGTTATCCTGTATGCAGAATCAGACGAGTTGCCAATGCCACTAATCTACACAACACAATTATTGTTAGAAAGGGACGTATTAAATTTAATGAGCACTAAATTGAACCCTATAATATGATTTGTTGACTGAATACCACAGTTCTGACATGCAATGTCTGGAATAATAAAAATGCTCCCCCATTAATGGACAGCTTCCTCAGAATATACAAATTTCGAGCCATTATCCACGCTGGGAATAAGATACCTCTTTATTACAGTCATTATCGAAGCTTAGTTAGGAAGATAAACATGACATTAGGAATACTCTTTTTAATGACTTCATAAAAGCCCGATGGCCTGACGCTTATTGCATTTTTAAAGTTTCAAAAACCGCAGACAAGATTAATGTGTGTATACGACCCAAATCCAACTTGCAAAGAAGCATACATCAGCGATCTCGGCAAAGTTGACAGCTCTCCCACCTGGCTCTACAACACTTTAGAACTTTGCAACATAAAAAGGTTTTTATAGTGAGCGGCAGTAAAAGCTCACTGATAAAAAACAGCCATTTCACTAGTGTCTTTCCCTCCTCTTATACTGGCCTAGAAATATTGGATGTTCTTGATATTTTAACACCAGAAAGAAAGCGTTATGAGGATTTGAGGGCACTCTGGCCTAAGACACAACGAAATCGTAGACGGTTTGGCTGAAGATGCTGCCAATTAAGGGGAAATGATCCAATAAAACTCCTTCCAGCAGATGTCAAACAACTCTCAAGGCTCCACATCTTGAATATATGACATACTCTTGTGTGGAATTGGGAGAAGGCAGAATTGTTCTCGAAGCAAACCATAACTCCCGCTCACCTAAAAGAAACACTTGGAAAATTACTATCGTCCCTGCTAACCTCGACCACCAAGAAAGCTAAGTTCGTGAGTGCAGAGATCCGATCCTGTGGTACCATCACGTAGAGAGATCAACTCTCCCTCTTAAAGACTTAGAATGGCCCGGCCTTGGACAGGCTTGTCTGTCCATAGAGCCTACGGTTTGCAACATCCTCTTGATTTCCTCCATTATTTTTTAATATCATCTCCACTTTGCCGTTTGCTGGCAACCCTCTTACATAACCCTCAGCTTAATTACATATTTTCTTGTATTAACCTTGCTTGGATTTCATATTTATTTATTATTGTTTATTTATTATCAGCCCCCTCCAGAACCCCCAAAAATCAATTTTCTTGAAAAAATGTTTAAACGAGTTTCTCTTATTACCATTAACATAGATTTTTTTACGATTATTGCCTTAAAATTTTTTTATAAAATTAATTTCCATGAAAGGAAAAAACGCAAAATGAATCTTTAATGGAAGCACTAGTAACAGTTTCCTTAATGCCACCCAAAATCCGTTTTTTCGAAATAAATTTTCAAATAAAAGAGATAGAGCTGCATATGTTCCTATCTCTTTTTAGGAAATAAGGAAAATTGAAAAATGCATTCAGTAAAGTCACACTTTCGATAAACTTATTTCTTATATTGAAAAAGAAATGAAGAAAATTAAACACATAATTCGTACACTTATAATTACTAAGTTTTACAATCAAAAATCGTAATACAACAATAAAGAGAATGACCAACCTTTCAACCCACTATCAGAATACTTCTTTAATTTATTTTATTGAGACATTAAAAACTATACAAGTACAATGAGCAAATGTCGTATTGAAATAAAAAATAATGGGCGTGAAATACTTGTTGGGCGATACTTCCTGATGGTGGTACCCCATGTAAAATTTTATTAATTGTCGGTGGAAATGCTAAGTAGAAGAATGTGGTCACTTTTAGTCTTCTGGAAGGGTTGTTTAGGAAGAGATAATTGGAGTTGGGAATATGGAATATTTTATAACGCGATTTTATTACCTTATGAACAAAAAAGATTTTGAAGTCACCGGGTAATGTTAGGTTGGAAACATAAAGAGGTGCGTTGGTAATATTTCTGAGGATTTTTGAATGGAAAGATTCGCTGGGTGCCTTCTCCAATCTAAATATCCTGTGAATGTATTGGCTGTCACCATATTTACTTGTTGTAACAATTGTTACAGTTATGAATTTCAACAAAATAAAAAATATAATAGAATTTTGAATAAGTTAATAAGTTATGATGACAGAATTTTACAATCAACTATGAGAGTACATTAGAGAAAAATATAACCCCACCCCTTCCCTAAAAGTGCCCTTAAATGAATTTTACCAGACAAATGTTTTAAACAAAAGTTATACATCTTTGTATGTTTAGTTTATATAAGAAGTTTCAAAAAAATCGTCGGAGCGATTTTTGAGAAAATATGGAAAAAGTGAAAAAAATCATTTAGTAAAGTGGTAAAGTAAACGCACTTCCGGTTATCAGATTTTTCAAACTCGGAATTTCAACAACATATTTAATTGTAATTAACACTGTTTAAATGCAGAATTGTCTAATAAACTGAAGTAGCACTTTAGCTGAAAACCTCCGCTCATACTGTCCTTATTTGAATTCTCCCAGAGAAATGTTTCAAATCAAAGGTTTAGCTCATCGTATATGTAGTTGATATACCAAGTTTGAAGAAAATCGTCGGAGCCGTTTTTGAGAAAATGGCAAAAAAGTAAAAAAAAAAAAGCTAGTAAAGTGGTACTTCCGGTTGAAGAATTTTGACAGATAACTTAGGGTCAGATCCCTTGGTGATACCTAAACGGTATATCAAGTTTCAACTTTCTACGTTTATCGTTTTTGAGCTATGCTCTTCACACAGACACACACACACACACACACACAATACATTTGCTAAAAACATCTTTTTTAACTCCTGGTAAGATCGGGTAATTTCGTTCGTAAGATCGTGAGTAATGTTCATCGCGCAAGAATCGCCCACTCTTATTTTAAAAAGTAATAAGGAATATACACTTATCTACACCAGCACACAGAAATTTTTTATATATACATATATATATATATTAAATTCTCCAGCGCGAAGCCGAACTGTGAACCTCCAACTTCCTACATTTATACATCTCCTGGTATGTGCATGCATTATACCTAAATCGTACAAAAATGTACAATATATTAAACAACACATTAGAGTGAGCTCCTATACTAATATACGTTCCTATTCTTTTATTTGTAATTCTCCTCGGATTTGACAAACATATTATTTTTTTATTATTCATTATTTACATGGATTTGAATGAAATTTTGATATCAGGCAATATATACTATTTTTACTGGTTTGAAAATAATATAAATAAAAATGAAAAAGTAATAATAAACATATGATAATTTGTTACTTTTTATTTTTTTCAAATAGCTGGGGGGTTCAGTCGCGCAATCGCGAATACCAGTAGCCGCCACTGCACCATAGTGCACTTAATCCAAACTGTCCTGTGAGACTAAACTTGATAGAGGTTAGAAAAGAAAATATAAACTAGGGGCTGTAAATGTAAACATTGAAAGAGGTTAGGTCTTAAACAGTAGTAAAAACTCGTATTATGAGTAAAAATACTTTGAATGAAATTAAATGTATCAGCTTAATACCCAAAAGTCTCAGAAAGCTATGGCTAATTTATCTAACTTAATGGAAATGAGAAATTTTGACATAGCATTTATACAAGAACCCTACAATTTGGAAAATAGAATAGCAGGATTTCCTAGTAAATAGAGTACATCAATTTGGATCTAATATTAAAAGAGCTGGTATTGTAATAAAAAAAAACAGAAATAGATGCGATTTTAGTTTCACAGGCATCAGACGAAGATTTTGTGCTGGTGCAATTAACATATAAAAACTTCAATTTAATGGGAATGAGCGCCTATTTCGATTTCAATAGAGATATTATTATTGATTTGAACAAATTTAGAAATGTACTGAATCAATTCAAAAATGTGCCTATGATTTGTTGCATAGATTCAAACGCTCGATCAACTTATTGGTATGATAGATTATCAAATAATAGAGGTCAAATACTGGAAACGTTTTTGATGCAAGAATCTTTATATGTAATAAATGAAGATATGGGTATCCCTACTTTCCAAACCTCTAATGGAGAAAGTTATAGAGATATAACTCTTTCTACAGAAAATTTTGTTAGTTCCGTTAAGAACTGGATAGTCGGTGATGATGAGAGTGTATCCGATCACAATTTAATAACATTTAATTTAGAAAAAGGAACAACACTTTTAAGTAAATCAACAGCTAAGAGATCCATCTACAAACTTAATGAAGGTAATATAAACAAATGCCAGTTGTCAGTTCAAACAAAATTTTCTAAATTACTCGACACTGAGGAGATGTCATTTTTTCAACTTGATAGTATGTTAACAGAATTTGTTCAACATAATAGTGATAACTTAAATCAATGTTTATAAATACTTTGGGGGAATCTTGCAATAATTCCATTAAAATTACTAAAACAAACAAATAATTTGGAAAACAAGTTTCTTGGTGGAACAGTGAATTGACGAAAAATGTGAACTTAGTAAATAGGTAGAGAAGATTGTTTCATACAAATCCAAGTTTAAGGAAAAATCGGAAAAAAGAGTATTATGAGATGAAAAAAGTATATAGTGAAATGATTAAGAAGGCTAAAATCGAAACTTGGAAAGAAGCTTGTAATGCAACAATAAAACTAACGTTTGAGATTTTATGTACAGAACAATAATGGGAAAAGTTAAACCAATGGTACCTATTACGACAATAAAGAAATTAGATGGAGGATATACAGAAAATCTGAAAGAGACTTACGAGTATTTATTAGAAAAATTGATTTCTCAAGACAGTGTATTGGATGATAGTGAGGAACACAATTTTATAAGATTAAATAGTAAAGAAGAAATTGTAACAGAAGATGATATTCCATTTTCTAAAGATGAAGTCGAATCAGTTATTAATAACATGAAGAATAAAAAGGCTCCGGGTTTAGATGGCGTAACAAATGAAATATATAAAGAGGTTTTTAAATTATTTCCCACTACACTTTGTGTAGTGAAGGAGCCGAATATTGTAGCCTGGATAGAGCTGAACAGGCTTAGATGGGCTGGACACGTTGCGAGATTGGGGCAGGAAGAAATTCCATACAAGCTTTTACAGGAAGCCCCTGACCGCAAGAGGAGGATTGGGAGACCGAAACTGAGGTGGTTGGATAGCGTGACGCAGGATGCCAGGCAGCTACTGCGTACTAGGAACTGGATGGCGGCTGCAAGAGAGAGGGACGACTGGCGGAATAAGATCGAGGAGGCCAAGACCCAACTAACAGGGTTGTAGTGCCACTGATGATGATGATGATGACACTTTGTGTAATGAATGCTTAAGAAGAGTGATATTTCCTAAAATATGGAAACGTTCTGAAATCAAATTAGTAGTTAAACCAGGGAAGGAAACATTAGATACTTACAAAAAATTTAGATCAATTAGTCTTCTACCAGTAGGAGTAAAGGTTTTAGAGAAATTAATGATAGATAGGATTATGTTCAAATTATATTCTGAAGGAGGACTGAGCCTTAACCAGTTTGGTTTTAGACATCAGTCTAGAACCATGGAAGCAATACTGGAAGTAAAGGAATTAATAGAAACACATCTTAATAATAAAAGAAAAGTAATGCTTGTAACTTTAGATGTGTAAGAGGCTTTTGATGCTGCATGGTGGCCAGAAATCTTGTCCAAACTGAAATCGCAACGGTGCCCTAGAAATCTTTATCTATTACTTCGGGACTATTTCGCAGACAGAAAAGCAACTTTATTTACTAACTATTACTTTGTTTCTAAAAATGTGACCAAAGGATGCCCGCAAGGCTCTTGCTGTGGCCCAGGATTATGGACGATCATGTTTGATTCAGTATTAAAAATAAATTTTTCCTCTCAGGTTAAAGCAGTAGCATTTGCTGATGACTTGTTCCCCTGGGGAAAGGAGACGGCTGAAATAGAAATGTTCGCGAATTACAGCTTGAGAGAAATTTTAATCTGGTCTAAAAAGAAAAAATTAAAATTCAATCCAGAAAAGTCCTCTTATATAGTCGTGGCAAGAAGGCATTCTAATAATAATTTGCATACCTCTTATGACGGAAAATCTATTAAATAAGTGGATAGGATCAAATACCTGGGTGTAATAATTGATAAATTCTTTAATTGGAAAGAACATATTGACTACATAACGAATAACTGACTAGCTTTGTTGAAAATTAGGAAAAGCAGCCAAGGTTTATTGGGGATTGGGTAGTGACGCCCTTGAGATAATTTACTACGGCGCAATCCTTCCTACCATAACATACGCGGCTCCGGTTTCGTGCAACAGCTTGTCAAAAAAATATAACATCAAAAAGTTATCAAGAGTCCAAAGGCTGATCGCAATAAGAATGATAAGGGGTTTTAGGACGATTTCTTATTCTGCTGCTCTTGTGGTTGCAAAAATGGTCCCAATTGAGCTGAAGATAAAAGAATTCGCAACACGATATCTTCTTGAAAGAGGAAAAGTTGACTACCAGCTTTATACTCAGAAAGATATAGATTTGCCTTCACCGTTCTCTAGTTGGAAGCACCCAGAAAATATGAGAAAAGTAAGGCAGCAAGAGTAAAACTACCCTTATAAAATTGTAATCTACACGGATGGGAGCAAACGTTGTGAATATGTTGATGCAGCCTTCATTGTTTATTTGGATAACAGAATAGGATACGAAGGACAATACAGACTACAAAGCTGTTGTTCAAATAACCAAGCTGAATTGTCTGGCACAGCTAAATCTCTGGAATGGCTTATATCCACTAAACAAGTATGTGACAAAGTACTTATCAACACGGACAGTCAAATTGCCATTGAAGCAATCAACAATTTTAAGATACATTCCTCACTTGTCGAGGAAATTCGGAGTAAGATTGTAGCTCTTCGAGAATATTTCCGCATAGAAATAAATATCACATGGGTAAAGGCCCATTGTGGTAAGGAAGGAAATGAAAGAGCAGATGAAACGGCAAAATTGGCTTCACAAGATGAACATTTGGATATTGCATTTTCAAAAATTCCATTGTCATATATCACTAGACTGCTCAGGGAAGATAGTCTCAGAAAGTGGCAGGAAATATGGATGTCCTCTGAAACAGGTGCGATCACCAGAGAATTCTTCCCGACCATAAAGGATAGGTTGGAATCACCAGTAGTACTGACCTACATCCTTGTACAAATACTGACTGGACACGGACGCACAAGGGAATATCTTCATCGCTTTAAAATTCTGGATAGAAATATCTGCCAATATGATGGTTCTTCAGTGCAAGATGTAGATCATATTATTTATGACTGCAAGAAATATGAGCCTGCCAGAAGCATGCTTATAAGAAGAATCTTGACCAATGGTGGGTATTGGAAACTGGAGAAGAAAAAACCGGTTAGTGGTCAGTTTGCCCAATATTTCATGGAATTTATTAAACATTTAAAAGTTCAGGAATTTTAGTAATAACTGTTTTTCATAATTTATCTACATCACTTTTGTTTTCTGTTAATTAGTTAATAACTGCATAATTTACCATTATCACTTCTGTTTTCTGTAAAATTATATAATATATAGATATCTGTATATAGATATATGTATATAATTATATATTTATTTTTAAATTAAATTTACTTGTACAGTATACTTAACACATGTAATAATGTACATTGGAGCATGTGGAAAAATAAATGCCCTGACGTTAGGGGTTAATACAAAAGGGGAGGGCAAATCCTACGCTATCCAAAGCCTCCCAGGGCCCATATAGCTACTAGGGGTACTAACGCCAGAAAAAAAAAAATCCCACACATACATACTCTAGATTTAGATTTTATATTTAAGCTGCGGTGGGCTATACCCGGGCACCGCAGCCAACATATACTTATTGTGACATCCCCGATATTCCTGTAAGTAAACCCTCCGCTCCTAAGGAGTTTAAGGGCTTTTACCAGTAGATCGTTTTGCTTACTATCTGCACAGATCGCAATGTACCAAAGGTTTCGGATTGTAATATGGTTATGGCTAGGCAATCAAATAGAGGTGGTAGGCCTTCTCACCTGTAAATAGCCCCGTGACTAGAGAGATCTTCTTCCTACCAGATTTATTTATTTTAGTTTATTTATTTTATTTAGTTATTTTGTCCCTACCTTACCCAATTTTGGCATGATCTTTTCACTGTGCATTGGCCTGGGCTTGCACCCCAGGGCGCTTCGTGCATGCTTCGGAGCCAATCATCTCCAATGGCTTGACGGACCGCTTTACTGGTTATCCTCAGGGCAGGTACTGGACCTCAGTATGGAGTATTCGCCCCGTTCCTGGCCAGATGATAAGTGGCCAAACACACACACACACATACTCACACACACAACCACACACAGACACACATAAACGCACACAAAAACGTCTTTGTTTGAGACCATTTCAGTAGTTAATAAACAAACGGACTTTTCAACCCGAAGACCTAAGCAGCTTACATGATCACGTCTGCGGAAGCCTGAAAGACTATTACACCAAGCCTGGGGAGTTTCCATTTTGTCAGTATTCCGTAGTGGTTCACAACTTACGTTTAAAGATATGGCAGTCCGCTCTTTAAACCAAAATATATTTTTTTAATTTAGAATACAAAGAAAATTAAAGAAATTTAGAAATCGTGTGAGTGCTTCCCACAACATTTTTTAATAAATAAAATGCGCTGTATATGAATTAATTATAATAATTTGTGAATATTTTCACCATATAAATGTATTTCTGTTTATGTCTAATTTGTTCAATAGTTTACCATACTCAAGGGAATGAGTTTTTCGACCTATATATGGTAGTCATTGAAACAGACTACCAAAACTATGCCTTCGTGTATAGATGTATGAAGTATGACGCTGAAAAAGATAGTAATGGTAATGAAACATTTTTATATTATGGTTTTAACTGTGTTAAAAATTATTTTTTAGATATTATCTCTTGAACAAATCATGCTTTGAGGTAAAGACATTGCAAACTTAATTCTTATCGCAATTTAAGGAGTAAAGTGTCTTAATTGTTTTAATTTGCTATTCTCTTGATACCAAAGACGGTGTAGCCCCCGCATCGTAAGAAAAAGTGAGAAGCTACAGCCAGTAGCGAACCTTGGTAGCGAAGGCCAGTACTATATGGCGAATATATGTTTATGGAACCGCGCTATGTTTACCACACGCATCCTATTAAAAATAGCCTTCTGGCAAACCTCGGGCTTCCATGATTTCTTTTGCCAAAATGATTAAAACTTAATATAATCTAGGGTAACGATATCAAATTGATGAAATGAAAAGATAATTTAATTAATTTTTTGACATTGTATCTTAAATATCTTCTAAAATTAGTTGCAACTTACAATTTGCTTATATTATTGGAAGAAGAAGAAAATTCAAAGTAATTAAGATTGTTCAATATCGCCGATAATGCTGAAAATAATACCAATTAAAAGTAATGAATGCATTCAAAAAATGCCTACTTTTTTATATATATTATATGAAAAAGTAAACAATTTTTTGTTCCTTTAACGGTCACTATTTTGGTCATGGTTTTTTTCATGTTTTTGTATTAATATTGTTATTTCGGCTGGACGGATTTTCAAGCGGCTATATAAAAACATGTGTCCTCACGCGTTGGTTTAGTGACTAGCGTAATCGCCTTTCGTGCGAGAATACAGGATTCGATCTCGTGAAGACAAAGTCGGTGTTGAGACCCAGCATCGTGATAAAAAGTGTGAAGCTACAGTTAGTAGCGCCCTGGATAACGGAGGCCGGAACTAAACGGCATGGGAACTGCGGCGTCCTTACCACACGCCACACTATTCAAATCGCCATCTGGCAAGTCTTGGAAAGATATGGTACAAATTACAAACACGTTATATCTTACAAAATTCACATGTATTAATAATTATACCAATTGAATGCCAAAAAAACAAACAAATTATAATGATTTTAATAATGGACATTTCACATTAATCACAATATTTAGTTATTATTATAATTATTATGTTTGTCCTCTTTATTTTTGAGGTAGAGTTTGAAGTTTTTTTTTTTTTTTTTAAGGTATGTATATGATACTACATCGTACACCAAAGGGTGATGGTTCTAAAGCTAAAGACATTTTAAAGAAATCTGGCTTGGACTTTGGCAAGTTCAAAAAGATGAATTGTTGAATTTCTCCAGCTCAATTATAAGAACGTAAAAAAAAAAAAAAAAATATATAAAGATGAATATTATTATAAATATATTATTGTCATTTATTAAAAATTAAATCTTTGTGAAACACCCGAATACTTTGTTTTATTGTAATCCTTCTCATAGCTAAGGTTGTACAAAGTTTCAATTGTTATACAATGTTTAAGTGACCTCAATATTTTAATCTAATGGAAATGTTTATTAGTAATTGCAGACCCCCAATACTCCTCCCAAGATCAATTTTTGGGGAAAAGTGATTCAAATAAAAGTGATACGTATCTTCATGCGGCAAGCATTTTGAGTTTAAAGAAAATCATTTTAACCATTTTCCAAAAAAAAAACAACATTTTCTAATAAACCACGTTTCCGGTTTACTGATTTCCTTCAAATTTGGAAATCTATCAGTGCTTCTAATTGATATTAATATTATATAGGTGGTAAATCCTACATAGTATACTGAAGTGGTACTTTAGAGCGCTATTGTTGTCTCAGAATTCCGCAAAATATCAATTTTCCAGAGAAAAAGTAACAAATAAATGTGATAAGTATTTATGTGTGTAGGAAGATACAAAGTTTTAAGAAAATCGTTGGCACCGTAGTAGGGTATAAATGTTACAACTGGCGCAACCCCTTCGTCCCCCGCCTACAAAATTCGCTGGATAGGAGGGTGTTCTTCAGCCCTTCCTCAGCTCACCGTAGCTAAGGCGATGGGGAGTGTGGTGTAGTGGGTATATAGCTGTCTCAACATTCCCTATATCATCATCTCTCTCACTAACGTTAGTAGCCCCCCTGTTCATCTATAGCCCACGCTCTCTATAGTTTGTAATTATAATATAATAAAAAATAAATAAATAAATAAATATTATAAATAAAACTTAATAATATTTGTGTAATCAAATACAAAATTTGTCATTTAGCTGTCTTATACTCCAGTCGTTACCCTTTGAGGTCACCAGCACTATTGTATTTGTTTTTTTTTTATTTATAATTTTATAAAATTAGTAAAACGTAATAATAATTTTTTTAAGTGGGGATTTCTATATAACAACAGATCACCTTAATGCTGTATTCACTTAGTGTGTACAATGGCAGATCAGTGGAATGAGATTAAAGTTAGTGAAAACTATAGGAAGTTTATTACAGCATTACCAGGCATCACTTTAGCCAACATGGATTTAGCAATGACATATATCGATATAGATTCTAACTTGAAAGAATTAGAAGAACTATCAAGATCTTTTTTTATAAAAACCACTAATGGACACTATGAAAACTGCGAATGGTGTAATCCCAAAATTGCGATGAAAGCTGATGCCTGTGTGTGTGACAGAATAGGTTGGATATCGCACTATATTCATTGCGCCTTAAACTATTTGTTCGTTGAAAAAGAGGGGTAATCGATGTAATAGCATCTTTTAGATAACTTATTTTCTCAGTCGTGAACATGTCTACTTACATTGGATTACAACTTACAACAAGTTTCTCTTTGAATACTAGCAACACTAAGCTAGTGGTGCTAGGTTTGTCAGAATTAGGTGAACCTTTGATAGCTTTGAAATCACAAAAGAAGAGTGATCTTATCTATCTGACTGAAGAAGAATGGAATATGCTGCAAAATAGTAAGAAAATTTGTAATAATTTCTTTAGCAAGAAAAACAAACTCTCTACTAGTGAAATTCAATTGCTGAATTCAACAATATTCTTTGAAAAATTTTCTAGAAAAAGTATGGTGATTCAAGGAAAAGCATCTTGGCTCGAAGAACTTCTGAAATATAATCCTCCTAAGTTCAGTTTATTTAGAAATGAATTTATCAAGTTAATGAGTTTATTCGAAAATATTAACAGACAATTTAGTTTTCTAAATAATCTATGTAAACCACTAGTTTTAAATTTTTATAAAGAAAATGTAACAAGTGATAAATAAATATAATTTTATAAACAATTAAATGTTTATTTTTTATTGCATTTATCCAAGAAGGTTTATTTTACTTTATTTATCTGGAATCAATTCTTTATACTTTTATGGTACATGTTGCATGTGACATGCAAATACGTGGGTATATCATCAGACTACGTGGGACTAAACTTCATTTTTTACTATTTTCTTCTCCAAGTAGTAAAGGAAGAAATGTGTAGGTTTTATCAAAGTAATTTCTTTGCATATATTCTTCTACATGACAAATAAGAAGAAATGAGTAGGTTTTATCAAAATAATTATCGTTGTATATACTTTCCTTCACCATGGTCAGCACACTCACTTATAGTGTAAACAAAAAAAAACAAAAAAACAAAACAAGTACTAAGATTTCTAGCTCTGAATGTAGGACTATAGAAAAGATATATAAACAGTGAATTTACTCTTGCAAGTTATTACTATTAAGTTTTGTTCTATTTGGTAAGAAACGGGGGTCGCTGTGGGTTTAGAAATGTATATATAGAGTGAAATATATCTTGCTAGTTAAGTTTTGCTTTATCAGCTAGAGAAGGCTCACCCAACACACAACAGTGAGTAACATTTAATGATTTGTACGTTTTTTTTTGTTTATTTATATTTAATTGCTATGAAAAACTGATCTAAATATTATCCTATACTTTTCTTATTTATTATTTATAGATGTCCGATTTTAAAGAAGTTTTAAATAAAGTAGGCAGTTACAAAACAGAATATAAATCTATTAGAGACCTTGAGGAACATAAAATCTATTATATAAAATATTTTGAGAAAACAAACACTAAGTACGGGCCAGCCGTTAAGGTAACTTTGCAGACAGATAGCACTAATCATTTTTATAAATGTTACTTGCCAAAAGTGTTCAATGATGTTATTGAAGATGAACTTATAACTAACTATAAAGAGTTAAGCGTTGGACTTATTTATAAAGGGTTAAACCCGGATAAATCTTTCAAGATAGAATTTATTTAAATTTTTTAGACTGCACTTTAAAAAATAATTGCTAAATAATAGTTTATTAACATGCCTGTACTTAACAAAGGGTTAAACCCGGATAAATCTTTCAAGATAGAATTTATTTAAATTTTTTAGACTGCACTTTAAAAAATAATTGCTAAATAATAGTTTATTAACATGCCTGTACTTAACAGTAATCTCAGTAGTCAACTTGATGAAGTACCGTACACTAGGTACATTTGTATTCGATCATCATATATAACAACAACTTATTCCACTGTAAGCCATAATTATGACATAGATAATTTATTCGAGGATGAGTCAATCCAATTCTGTTTGGAGTGTGCTCTTCTTGTAATTGATCAGAATCTTTTACCGGGAAGGAACGTTGTGTTCTGTAAAGAGCACAAAGTAATTTTACGAAGAAATAAAGATCTGCACAGGGAGAAAAACAAATGTTTTAATTGTTTAAAACATTTATTTGAATACCAACCTGTTGTACGTTGTAATAGTTGCGCTAAGGCGATTCGACATTTCTATTGGACACCAATTTAATAAAATATGGACAATTTAACTTGTAGAAATTGTGGACAGCGCTTTTCTATGACAGCGAATAAGAAACAACATCAAATTACTTGTAAAGAACAGTTTGCTGGAATCTGTTCAAAATGTGGACACCATTTTTACAATTTACACAATTTATTAAGACATGAAGAATTCTGTATGAGTGAACCTCCTATAAAGAAAAGAAAACTAGAACCTAAAGTAGGAGAACTTCTAGCTCAACTAGAGGATGATGAGGGACTTCTCCTGTATGAAACAGGATTTGGTAATCGCTTAAAGTCATTTTTTATTCGCAGTGATAATAACTTTGATCTTCCACAGTTTCTTTCCTCAGTAAAAGATAAACTTATTTATCTCTTACAAAGAGAAACTCAAGAGCATAATGCAATTAAATTTAATTTATTTGTAGACTGTGTTTTAATAAATCAGTTAGGAGAGATTCTAGAAGCAGCAGTTAAAACAAAAAATACACAAGTCTTTCAGGAGTCAAATATTTCAGAGATACTCGATAAAGCTTTTCTGAAATTGGAAAAAGAATTGCAAGAAAGTCAATTAAAAAACAGTGGTTGGACATTATTAGCAATAGACGGTATTAGAACAAAAATAAATAAACATAATCCTCTTCGAGGAAGTACTTACATACCATTACCACCTAAAATAGCTAGTAGAAAAGCATGTATTAATGTGAAGAACTATGACAATAAATGCTTTCAATATTCTGTTCTTGCCAAATTCGTCACAAAAGATGCACAGAGAGTGAGTAAATACAACAGTCTACTGGATAAGTATAATTTTTCTTGCATTTCTTTTCCTACTCCACTTCATCAGATAAAAAAATTTGAAAAATTTAACAATATTTCAATAAATGTCTTTGGAATAGATAATAATCAGCAAGTACATCCTTTGAAAGTAAATAAAAATCCACTAAATGACCATAGAGACTTGTTGTTAATTAATAATGATAAAGGTACACAGCACTATGTTTACATACAGAATTTTGAACGTCTTGTTCATAATCAATTATCAAGTAATCGTAGAAGTATAATTATTTGCAAGCGTTGCTTTACACACGTTTATGTACATAATAGAGGAGAAGAAAGAATGGCCAAACACATGGAACTTTGTAATAAAAATAAACCAGCAAAAATAGAATTACCCACAGATAAAACCCATGTAAAATTTGAGAATGTAGAACGAGGAATACGTATTAATTTCGTTATTTATGCGGATTTTGAATCAATACTTCATCCTATAAAGAAAGAAGATGCTATCAAGAAAAATGTATCTACTCCTTTTCAGAAACATGAAGCTATGAGTTTTTGTGCTTATATCAAACACACGGATGATATGAAAGAAATCTGTAATAATCTCCCAAAAAAACCTTATATATATAGGGGAAAAAATGCACCAGCAGAATTTATGAAATTTATCAAGAGCATAGCTGAAGAAGTAACAAAAATTTATTCTTTAAAAACTCCCATGATTCCTTTGAGTGAAAATGAGAAATGTGAATTCAAAGCTGCAACAATTTGTTATATGTGCAATCAATTATTTAGCGAAAATGATAGGAAAGTACGCGATCATTGTCACATTACCGGGAAATTCAGAGGTGCTGCTCATAATAGCTGTAACTTAAGATACAAGGTACCAACAGTATTACCCGTTCTAATTCACAATTTAAGTGGCTACGATTCTCACTATATTGTAAAAGAGCTTGGTTACGATAAGAAAAGAATACATGTAATACCTCATACTGAAGAAAAATACATTTCATTTTCTAAAACAATTAATGAAAAACTTACTGTTCGATTTTTGGACACATTCAGATTTATGCCCACTAGTTTAGATAATTTAGTAAAAAACTTACCACAATTGATTGAGGTAAACAAATTTTATAATTCTAATCAACTTAAACTTGTAACTAGAAAGGGTGTGTTCCCATATGATTATGTCACATCCTGGGATAAATTAGAAACTGCACATTTACCATTAAAAGAAGATTTTTACAACAGACTTACCGGAACATCTATATCAGACGAAGATTACCAGCATGCACAAAGAGTATGGACAATGTTTAACTGTAAAACATTGGGCGATTATAGCGATCATTACTTGCAATTGGACACTCTATTACTTGCCGATTGTTTTGAACATTTTCGTACCATCACTTTAAAGACTCATCAGCTTGATCCTTGCCATTATTATACCCTTCCTGGCCTATCTTGGGACGCAATGCTTAAATTCACGGGTGTGGAGCTCGAATTACTCCAAGATTATCAGATGGTCTTAATGGTCCAAAATGCTATTAGAGGAGGCATGACACAAGTTTCTCACAGATATTGCAAAGCAAACAATCAGTACCTCCCAGACTACAATCCAAATTTAGAAAATACATTTATTAGTTACCAAGACTGTAACAATTTATATGGTTTCTCCATGACAAAATGTTTACCTTACGGAGAATTTTCATGGATATCTTCGGAAGAGTTCAATTTAGATAGTACTGATGATAATGGTGAGTATGGATATATTCTAGAAGTGGACGTCACATACCCAAAGAAATTACATAAATTGCACAATTTTTTACCTTTCCTTCCTGAAAATTTGGAAATAAACAAGCAAAGAAAACTAATTCTAAATTTAAATGATAAATACAATTACATAGTGCATTATGTTACGCTAAAGCAAGCGTTGAAACATGGACTGCAATTACAGAAGATACACCGGATCTTAAAATTTCGACAATCTAACTGGTTAAAAAGCTACATAGATTACAATTCTACGTTCCGCGCATCAGCTACTAACGCATTTGACAAAGATCTGTATAAACTATATAATAATTCTGTATATGGTAAAACAATGGAAAATATAAGAAATAGAAAAAATATTAAATTGGTATGTGATAATAAACAACTTGAAAAACTTATCGCTAAACCATCATTTCTTGATCGAACCATATATTCTGAAAATTTAGCTGCTGTACATATGAGAAAAACTGTAATTAAGTTTGATAAACCAATTTATGTTGGAATGTCAATTTTAGATTTGTCAAAGAATGTAATGTATGAATATCATTATGATATCATGTTACCAAAATATGGACTGGATAATTTAACTCTTGCATACACTGATACAGATTCTTTTATATACCATATTAAAACCAATGACCTTTATCAAGATATAAAAAGTATGTTGGAATATTTAGACACATCCGATTATCCTATCACTCATCCTTGTTACTCAGTAGCAAACAAAAAAGTACTCGGCAAATTCAAAGATGAAGCTTGTGGGAGAATAATAACAGAATTTGTAGGTCTTCGGTCTAAAATGTATGCCATACTTATTGAAGGGGAGGAAGTAAAGAAAGCAAAAGGTATTCAAAAATCTGTTCTAAGAAAACATATTCAATTCAAAGATTATATTGAATGCCTTAATAAAAATTCACAAATTAGAACTATAGTGAACTGTATTCAATCCAAACACCACCAGTTAACTACTGTTGAAATAAATAAATTATCACTGTCGCCATATGATGATAAAAGAATAATTCAGTCTAATGGAATCAATACAAAAGCAATTGGGTATAAAGAATAATTGTTTATTAAATGTTTTAATGTAAGCTAGAAATCAAAAGTGCAGTCTTTTACCGTTTACAACATTGTAGACAATTTTTCTTTACATATTATTTGAGAAGAATTTATGTATTTGTAACTTAGAAATAAAAGTGCAGTCTTTTTACAGTAAGGAATGTTTTTTTACTTAATTATTAAGTTTCAATGTATTTAAATAAAATTGATTGTGTTGGGTAATAGTAGAAAGGTAATTTGGGTGTTTGGGGTAACATAACATTTGTAATTCAAATTTTATGCATATTATAAATTAAAAAAAATTATAATATTTATATTTATATTTTATTCACTATCTCCTTCCTAAAATGTTTTAAAAATAAATAACTAAATGAAAATAAAGGTTAAAAAAAAAAAATGTTAAAATATATTAACTTACCCTTAGAAAAGTAGAAATCAAAATAATTATTTGTGCTTCATTATTAATCCTTTGATGTATACATCTTTCTTCACTATTGTTTGTAAAAATAATCACAATGTGATCTCATAATATGACTGCGTATTGTATTAATAAATACTTCTTTTGTAATTTTTGTTTTTATCATTTTTCCTTGAAAAATATAGGTAAATAAAATGGGTAAAAAAATAAACAATTATTTAAAAAATTATTTTATTCCATTTTTTTTTTAACCCAATACAATTCTGATTATGCAATTTATGTTCTTTGATTACTTCTTCTAACATTATCAGTCCACAATATACGCACTGAACACAATTACTTCTTATCCTGATGAATCCATCAAAAGTATTCTCCCGTACATTAGCATTTGCAAAGTCCACCTTTGAATAATTTTGAAGCATCCAATTGGCTAACATTTTTCCGAACTGTAGAGCGCAATTATATTTAGAGCCACTATGATAGCTGCACTTGTCAATACGTTGAAACGTTGATAAGATTTTTATTTTAGGGCAGCCAAAATATTGTAGGTTGAACACAGTTTTTCCAATTATATCACCAATAAATTTACATTTTTCATCTCCTTTGGCATATAGGAAGGTATACTTTGCTGTAGCCTCTTTTAATATATCATCTAATTCAGAAAAGTCCACATCACCGTCCTCCCATCTGATATTATGGAGGGTTTTGTAAATCCATCTATTGGGTGACGAGTGTGGGTTACCATATGTTGGCGGCTTGAATATCCAGTGTTTCTCTTGCCCAACAAAATCCACGATTGCTAGCTCCTTAACAATAAATGTGCCACCACTGTCTTGATAGCCTTGAATGTCTACCACTGCGCACATGATGATGATAAACTAAATGAATCTCCAATACAACACTTTACTATAAGATCGCCCCCACTCCTTTAAATTCTTCTCACCAAACCTGTCAGAGGATTATATTCTACAAGTGCATCATGCAAGATTAAAGCATAGGCTGTGGTATTAGCAGTGAATTCATTTGTCGTTTCCAACTCTATTCTAATATCTACTGAATATGATCTAATTGCCTCAGACTGGCGAGAACAATCAATTACGATAATAGGAGCCTCATCTCTGAATTGTTCTTTGCTTAAAATAGGTTCATTTTCCTTTCCATAATAACTATGTTGAAAATTTTGATACATGTGATATAGAATTGAAAAATAATTATTTGAGAAGTCAATGTTAAGATCATCATAGGGATAAACCTCTGAATTTAGGTGCAATTTAACATTTGATATACTACAATGATTAAACTCTGACATATCAGTTTGTATATTATTCTTTTTGTTGGTTTGAAACGCAATTATGACATATCGAGGTTTTTCTAGATTTGTTGTAGTTTTCACTGTCCAAGTGTGCTTTTTTGTAGCAGGTAGCGAAGGATATTCTATTGGGTCCCATGATCGGAATGCCATGTGAACTGTTTTTCCTTTGTTGACGAAATTTAAAAACTTTAACTTCTGTTCGTCGGAAACTTTAACATAGGGCATTTTCCATTGTATAGATTTTAGTTTAATGGAAGCCTTGACATTGGTATGATTCTCAAAAACTCTAATACTCTCATTATTTGATCTGCTGCGATGTAGAATTAACTCATGTCTTCCTTGTAAAATTATTTGATTGTAATCTTCAAAGAAACCCATTACGATATCTAAGGGAATGCAAGCATCAAAATTTCCTTTATCATCTGCTAATTTCACATATTCACTAGGCATCATCCAACCACTCATTTCTAACCCTAACGCCTTGTCTGGGCTAAGAGATGCATAACCTTTTAATGTACAAGCAGTTCCAGGATTCCGCACATGATCAATCAATACACCATTCAATTGATATTTCATTTCATCAAACATAAACAAAAATCCATTTCTTACTAATCTCAATTCACTTGGATCTATAGTTGTAGCCTCTTCTTTAACCAGTTGCCCTTGAATGTAGAGATAACTCTTGGAAGGAACGGTGTAGATGTCCTGCTGTTGCACAGCAATGATAATTTCATCAGAATTGTTCAGCGATTGCGTATAAGGTTGGTGAGTGTGGTACTCAAAATCGGTTATCCTTTCCTCGAAGGGCACGCCAGCATTAACATTTAAAATCTCTTCCATTTCTGCTTAACTAAAACCCCTACCTGCTGTTGAAGAAATCTAACGTTTGAAGGTGTTAACACACTACGAGATGTACGTTCAATACTATATGGTTTACTTCTAACGTAACTGCTTTTATACTTTCGAAAGTCAATACCCATTTTTCTTCAAATGTAATCGAATAGTAATTACTTCCTTGCAAAAATCTACTATACTGTTATCTTGATCTGTAAGAGACAGCGTAATATTGTCAATTATCTCAACGTTTATTGGAAAGTAAATGACTGGAGTAGGCTCCTGAACTAATTTATAACCTGGTGGGACTGTCGGGGAAAATTCATATATGGTATGTCCAGGTTTTCCATTTCTGTATGAACCTGAAGCTATATTGCAGTTTACAGCAATTGTATTTACGCTATGAATATTAACGATATCATTGGACTTATGTTTAACCTTTTCCTTTAACACCTGTTGTTTAGTAAATCCTAATAATGGACCAATAGAATGCTCACTGTTGAAATATACAGGTTTGGTGCACATCAATTCTGTTTGTAATGTATTTAAGTTGCCCTTCAGTTTTATCGAATTTGGAGATGATATATGCGATCTTATATAATTTGCTATGGCATCAACTTCATAGGTACCTGTAGGTAAACTGATCACTTCATTGCCATAATAAAATTTGTTGTTTACATTTTCAGTAACGTTGGGTATGGAGTTGTAAGACTGAAAGCTAAGTAATCCAACACTATAGCCACCAACACCAACATCCGATAAATTAATTGGGGGAAAAATATCAGCACTAAGAACGCTGGATGTTCCAGTTAACGTGAACGTATAAGACATGACTGAATCCTTTATTCTTTAAAATGCATTATTATATAGAAATTGTAAACATAAATGTCCACAGTAAGGTGTATTCCAATCTTGAAATCTCTTTCTATTGTACATTATGTCACAACCATTTAAGTAACATAACAATTCCAATGGTGGTCTGAGATTGCCAAACGGATCAAAGTAATCGACTCTATTTCTTTTTTTAATATAGGCAACCCCATGAGTTCCTGCGTTGTGTACAGAATCTAAATTTACAATTGCACATTCATCAGTTTTAGGAAACTTTGGCAACCTATCACGCATGTATATACCTCTAAAATGTGGAATATCTTTAGCAAATTTCGTCAACTCTATATCTGTTAGTGCTCTATTAGGAAGTAGTCAATCTCTTTTAAAGAACAGGCCATATCCTTTTTTGTAAGGTTTAAGATAAAGTCCTTGACCTACTTGCTGTGCCTCCATTTTTCTATTATGCCTTCTCATTTCTTCTAATCGGTTCCTGGCAACTTGTGTATCTTTAACAGCCTTAGCTATAGCTGACGCCCCACCAGCTAAACTTCCAAGCGCAGAAAGCCCAGCGAATAAAGGCACCAGAAATGGTAGAATACCACCAGATCTGGGTACTGGTAGAACGCTTGGTATTTTTGTTACTTTCGACTTTCCTACATACTTTTTCGCCTTTCTTAAAGCTTTCCTTGACGCGTTACTGATTGATAAAGGTGAATTTACACGTGCTGCACTTATAACATCTCTTATAGTTTTTACCTTTTTCTTCCCCCCACCTAATTTCCCTTTAGCTTTCATTGCGTTCGTCACGGCCCAAGCTGCTGCTTTCTCACCAAGTGATGCGTCACTAGCTTTTGTTCTTTGCCAAGCTTTGTCAGCGAGTATGAGGTCAGCCTTATGCCTTGACTCTAGATCGTTATGCCGTGAATATGCAATGTCATGAAGTCGACAGGCTTCGTCCAAGGGAGTAATACCTCTATCTCCACGTTTTAATCTTTCTTGTAATTTAGTTCCAGGACCACAAAATCTGTAACCAGGTATATGCACTTCGAATGGGAGTTTGTTGATCACTGAATTTATAAGACCTCTTCCAACAGTTTTCCTTCTCATTATGATAGATCATTTAGAGCTGAACGTATTTATATAGCATCCTCCTTCCCTAATTTAAAAAAAAAAAATGCGTTTAGAGAAGCAAAGTGAAAAATTACCCATTTGCAATCTAGTGACCAATTCAATGGACTGTGGACATATGAAAGTAAATCGACATGGATCATTACTGCCAGATAGTTTACGAGCACTTATTTGTGGGACTTCAGGATCCGGTAAAACCAACCTTATGGTTTGTTTGCTTTTACAACCAAATGGATTGAGATTTGCAAACTTATATATTTGTAGTAGATCACTCCAACAAGAGAAATATATATATTTGGAGAAGATTTTTAAACTAGTACCAGAAATAGGGTTTTTTACAATAAACGCCACTCAACAGGTAATCAACCCTGATGACGCTGAACCAGACTCTATTATAATTTTTGATGATATTTCAATGGATGAGCAGGAAAATATTCGTAAATATTTCAGTATGGGACGTCATAAATGGATAGACTGCTTCTATCTTTGTCAGAGTTATGCTAGGATCCCTAAACACCTAATTCGCGATAACGCCAACTTTATCATGCTTT
>JAAEAF010003700.1:0-79144 GCA_011037195.1 Triatoma infestans | reverse complement strand
TATATTAAAAAAAAAAGCATTCAGTAATTAGCCGATTAGTTTTTATTTTATTTTATTTATTTATTTATTTATTTATTTTTTTAAAGTATGATGGAACAATGAAATAGGCAATGTTCTAATAATTATTTTAACAAAAATAATAACGGAAAAAATATTTTACATAGTATATAATAAAAGTCAACAAGTTGTTATTTTAACAATTTTTAATAAATCATTATTAATAATGATGTTTTTATTAAAAAGTCGAAAAACATTATAAATGTATAAAACTAAAGAAAAGCTCTCTTAGGCTCTTTAAAAAACTTAAAGTGTATTATTATGTTGAACATAACTTTAAGGAAACTTTTACCTTCTTTTTTTTTTATGTAAAAATAAGAAAAAACCCATTATTTTAAAGATAATCATCATTAAATATTTATAATTGTACAATTTTCACAATTTTTTCTCTTTTTAAATTCGAATTATAATTTCTTTTATTTATTTATTTATTTTTTGGCAATTTATGTTAATATGAAATCTGAAGATTTAATAAAATTTTAATGACAAAAATATGTTATTTTATTTTCACCTACTGCTTTAGAAAAGTGAATATAATTTGGGATTTTTAACAAATAACCTTTTTTTTTGCTATGCAAAGTGAAAATATTTTACTTTAATGAGATGTTTATAAGGTAAGTGGCTAGAGGTGTTTTTTTTTTTTTAAGTAAAAATAATTCTTTGTTTCTCTAAGTTTCGGGTATCATTGGTGCATTTCTACAGGAGTTGTTTAGGGAAAAAGGAAGGAGTGTATGTTGAGGACGTTGAGATTGAAAAAGTTGTTCACTCCCCTCTCCCGACATACACTCCCCTCTCTTATTAGATTTCAGACCTATTTCAGCTGAGGCTGGTTAGCGCGTTGGACTCCTACGCGGAGGTCCCAGGGTCAAGTCCAGTGCTGCCCTTAGATTTTTTTTCCTAGGAGCCTATACTGCTCACTGTTCTGTGATGGGACAGTGCTGTCTGTAGCGAGAGAACACTGTCCGGATGCCGGCTGTGCACTGAGAAGTCTCCGAGCGCTAATGACCATAGATGTTGAAGCGCCTTAATTAAAACAAACAAAAAAAAATTCAGCTGGCGTCCTCCAGGGCTCTATTCTGGGTCCAACGCTTTTTAATTTATATATTGACGACCTCAATAAACTAAAGCTCAAAGCTAGTTGTGCTCTCTAGACCAATGACACAGCTTTTTTTTTTATATCGTCCTTCAGAGTTGATATTATCACAACCTCTCCCAATAGCTTAAAAAAAAAAACAAAAAAAAAAATCAATATTTTAAAAAATGGAGGATAAAACGCCCCAATGAAGTCAAAACTGAAACTATTTTGTTTACACATAGAAGGCCTGTAATCAATAAATTTGTTATAATTAACGGTAACTTACAGTCAGCGATAGGTCATTGGGTCGTATCTGTGATTTAGTTTGTCTACTCAACAAGAACTCGCAACTGAATATTTGTAATAAAAAAAAAAGTATTATATTATTTATACATTCGCCCTGTGTTACTATACGCTGTTCCTGTCTGGTCTAACACCTGTGTTACTAATTACTACAATAAACTGCAAAGAGTGCAAAACAACTGTCTAAAGCTGATTGGCTTTTTTCCTAGTTGGATCGCGATTGATTATAATATGCATGCTGTGCTGGACGTTGCCAGTATGTTGTCCACCGTTGTTTATAAATTAACTGAAAAATTTACAAAATCTTTGTAAACTCAGCGTACACAGTCACATTAATACTATGTCTGACTATAATGTAGAGGAGACATGAATTATAAATGATACAAACATAAGCGTTTGAAACATGCTTTGCTTTGAGTCAACTTCATGTTAAGGAATTTTTGTTTTATTTATTTATTTATTTTTTTTAATTTGTAAAATTTGTTTTATTTCAATTTGAGTTTCATTCGTATAGTGCTATGTGTATATAGGCAGACGGCTTGAAAAACTCGCTGTAAAATGTACCTGTATATATGTAAATAAAATCTTCATTCACTTCTCCTATTAAATTTTAAATTAAAAATAAATTGAAACAAAATTTTTATTTATTCAATTTTTTTTTTTTAATTAGTTAATCTTCAGGAATTGAAAAATTGTAATTTCAGTTAATAATAAAATTAAATTTTTATGATAGCGATTTTCGAAGCTGCAAGAATAATTATTGTTCAACATTAAATATTACCCCTTAATTCGTCTGGCAAGGATGGTGACGACTATTGCATATTTTTTTGCTATCCTCCAGGATGGATGAATGGACTTATGATTACGTATATTTAATTATTGACTTACTCACATTTTATAAATGTAAAGGATATAATTAAAAGAAAATATTTAATAATGATATCATTAATTTGCAATGACGGGTTCAATCTTTATTATCATACAACCAGATTACATTAGATATACATTTGTTCAAAGTACCAAACATATCCAATATTTTTGTTTAACATTTTCAACTAATTGTTGAAAATGTGGGTGGGCCCACAATGCTGCATAACAACCGGTATTTTGTCCGTCGTAGCATGAATGCATATTGGTTTTGTTACGGTTTCATCCATCGTCAGAGCAAATTCACCAAGTTCATGTAGAGAGTTCACATTAAAATTTATTTAGAAAGTATCCTTCGAAACATGCTATTTATTATACACTATTTCCTAATATACAATCATAATTTATAATAATTCCATTAAATACATACACACACACACACACACACACAGTAACATAACGTTATAATCTCCCGCACATATATACAATCAACAAACCAATCCCGAATTTCAGCTAATTTAATGATTTTTATCTTGTTTCTTTTCTGAATGAGTTTGCTGGCTTAAACTTCCAGAATTCTCACAGGAAAAATCTATCTATTGATTCACCTCTTAAAAGGGGTAATTTGTTTGTGGTTTTTAATGAGCTAACCCTGGGAAGAATTACATTAGTTGTAGCTGTACTTGGATACGGCGGATGTCCCAGCTTCAGGAAGTCAGGAAATGTTCACCTTATATTGTCATTTCCCTAGTGCTTATACAGCTCATGGTCCGATGATAAGCAGAGTTTTTGTGTGTAACGTCAGCAACGTCAGAACGGTACACAATACACTTAAGCTACTATATACACCCTACACCTTACAGACAAGGACAAACACAGTACACAAACTAGGGTCTCCGTCCCTAGTTAATTTGCGTAAGCCAAGGAAGAAGGATTGGATTAGCTCAGTGGTAGCAACGCGGAGGTCTCGGTTTCGAATCCAGCTTCTTGCCCTTACATTTTCTCTTCCTAGTAGCTTCCTACAATTCACTGTGCGGTGATGAACAGTGTTGTCTATAGCTACAGAACACTGCTTAGAGACCGGCAGCGCACTGAGAAACTCCGGGGGGCACAATAGATCTTTCAGGTCGCTGTACGGATAATCCCCTACGGTTTTTACAATCCCCTACAGTGCAGTGAGAAGGCTCCGGGCGCTAATATTGGCATGGTTTAAAAAATGACTCACCCTTCTTTTATTGTTTTAATTTTCGTAATCGTGAAATATCTGTTAAAGTTTAAAACTAGTGCAATTAGCTGGCTATTTTGTTTTTTATCTATTGCTAATTAATTTGGGATATTGCTTTCGATATAAAGTTGATAATTAAATAATTCCTGAAGATATATAACGAAAAATGAATCGCTTGTAATATTTAAATAATATAAATCATTCATTGTTTATTTAAATACTATATTTTAAAATTATGCAAACTCATTTATTTTATTCAAAATACAAATTTATTTATTTATTTTTTTTCTTTATATCATATTTTAGAAAATCTCTTATAACAGCTTTGTTTACTGTTATAATTAAAATACGATGACTGGTTTAATTTAGCCCTGGAGTATTCCGTAATTTATCAGAATTACTATCATGAATAATTTCAATTTTAACAACAACATGAATATTAATGAATAAACCCTGAAAATTTAATTATCATTTTAAATAATAATTTGTCAGTTGAATAAAATGAATTAATAACTTAAGAAAGAATTAAAATAATAATTGAAATAAATATTTTGCAGGAGAAATTTAATTAAACATTGTAGTAATAAATATATATATTGATTTGGAATTTATATTCTTCACAAGTATGTTATGTGCAAAAACGGTCGGAGTATGTAACGATGAAAGGTAAACCTTTGCCGGCACCATACTGTGTTCTCTCCACTGACGTACGTTGCCGGCCAGATGACCAACTATGAATAGTAAATCAGGCAAAACCTTATTCTCCTCTGTGTAGTTCATCAATTTACCGACAATAAATAATTCTACGACAGCTTAGATAATTTTATTCAGTGATTTATTTATACACACAATTCTTTACTTCTCTGCTTTCCTGTTCTTCATCACTTTCTACACAAAAAATAACATTAAATAAAACAATTTAATCAGAAAAGTGTGTGTGTGTGTGTGGTAAACTATGCCAATCCATATCCCCTCTTAACTAGTAGAACCCGGTGTGTGAGAATGCAACTGGTAGATGAAATGTAATGCAGAGCTCCGGGGATAATTTGGCAAAATTGATATAATGACCTTTATTAAAAAAAAAAAGCTCGTTTCGTGGTTGGGTAATGTCGAAAGAAATGCAGCGAGAGAGGCCTCCTGAATAGTAAAGTCGAAGGAATACGCGAAAGAGAAGTTTACTGTTTTAGATAGATAGTTGATAATCGAATGAGATGAACTGCTACAACTTGGACGGCAAAAGAAAAAAATAAATGGCAAGCACTATTGAGCAGCCCCAGGTCTTGTGGGTTCCAGATAACCAAAAAGTAAGTAAGTAAATAAATAGGAGAATAATAATGTATTTCCACCAGGAAACATTAAAGCTTTAATCATATTATGTAGATCTTGATTTTTATTCTTCGGCTATTTCATGTAAAGTACTAGACTCTCCGGGTTGAGGACCGCGCCCCTTAGTTTTGGTTGCACAATTCGCTCACCCAATTGCAATAAGCTTACTAGATGTTGGTTTAAGTTTTAGATCAATAAAACCCAGAAGAAGTTTGTCACAATATGGTCGAAAGAAGGTTTACATCGTTGCGGTCTCAACAGCAGCTAGTATTGTATACATAGATCTCATACAACCTGAATTTTAGCCTTCCAGATGCCTGTTGTAAAAAGTGAAGGTACAATGTTTACACAATCAATTAAGAGCTTTGTAAATTACATCACATCATCTTTAGAAGAATGTTGCCATATGTCAAAAGTGGTATAGGCGATTATCAGTGTGGCTTCACAAAAGCAAGATCCTACCACTGACCAAATATTTACCTTAAGACAAATACTGGAGAAAACGGTAGAACACGGAGTCAACACACAACACCTGTTTATTGATTTCCAGGCTGCGTACGACAACATTAATAGAAAAATGCTGTCTGTATAAGGCTATGCAAGAATATACCACAAAAATTTATAGAAATGGTTAAAGTCGCATTGACCAACTCTAAATGTCAGATTAGGGTGCAATCTTGTCTGTCGGATACTCCTCAAACAATGAATAGACTGAAACAAAGAAAGAAATGCTTTGGCATGCCTATTGTTTAATTCAATAGAAAATGATCCGTGACTCTAAATTTCAAACGCAAAATCATATATTTAACAAAGAGGTTTAATAGCTTTTAGCTTATGCAGATGATGTTGATATTATTAGCAGATCAGAAGCAGGACTTAAACACGCTTTTAAGGCGTTGGAAGCATCTGCAAGAAAAATGGGATTGATGATAAATGAACATAAAACTAAATACATGGTGGTAGTCTAAAATAATAATAGTATACATATTGATAGTTACAAATTTGAGAAGGGTAAAGGCTTCATGTATCTTAGTACATACGAGTATGTGGACGTCGAAAATAACTGCTCAAAAGAGCATTCAGATTGATCTCGCAAGAGACAAAAGCCTTGCTCTACAAGACTTTGATAAGGCCTATATTAATGTATAGCTCAGAATGTTGGAGCTTAAAAAAGCAGACGAACCCTCATTAAACCGTAATAGTTCCTTTCACATTACTCCACAAGTTGGAAGGCCTTAGGCCACCATCAATTCGGCACACTCCGATTCCATTTGCGATGGAGGCTAAGTACCTTGGTGTTACTTTTGACCGCAGACTCACTTGGAATCAACACATTGACAAAATTTCGCACAAGGCCGATGCGTCATTTAGTAGGTGCAGACGGCCTTGTGGGAGAAACTGGCTACCAAACGGTCACATGAAACTATGTCGAGTACTCCCTAGATAACCTACTTAATTGCTCAAATTACCCCTTTGATCGGTATTAAGAAGAAATTTTATAGTTTAACATAATGATCCAAAATTTAATTTAAAAACTTTTGTTGTTAATTCAATTTTGAAGTTAGTTCAACACAATTTTGAAGTTAGAAGTAACTTCAACTTAGTTCAAACATAAAAGTTTTACATTTTAAGAACACCTTTTAACTTCAAAAAATTAGTTTTCCTAGAATTCCAAATACTTCATTTAAAAATCCTTCAAATATTCGCGAATAGCTGGAGCACTTCTCAATCATGGGTAACTCTGTATTCCTGAGAAATCTTCTTCTCTACAGAAGAATTAATATAGAAACTATTAAAATTTTTCAAAATGGTTCCGCAAAACAATTGAATTCATTCATGTGATTGTTGTGTCATTATAAACTTCATGATTTTGCAAGTTAATTCCATCTTATTTGCTTAGATTCTTCCAAGTATCTGTTTTACAATTCTTGTTCAATTTAGAAGAATTTAAGCTTTTGTAAAATTTGTACTTATTAACAGGTAATTTATAAATTAGCGTTTCCAAGACACAACCCAGAAATCAATAAAACGATTGTACTAAAATAATTCTTCAGAATAATATTAAATTCCTCTCTCTATTTGTAACTTTCGATATACTCTCTCTATCCTTGTAGCCAGTCAAGGATTATTACTCCTCATTTTAAATTCTTTTTGGTTGTATGAAATTTGTAAAATATTACATACCTTTTATTGTTTAATTATTTATCGTTTATTATTTCCTTTAAATAATATAATTGAAAATTTTCCTCCAGTGGTATTTTATTAATTACCAGATTATGTCATTTTTATTTCCTACATAAATACACTAATAATATAAAAAATATATTGTAACGTTGTTCCAAACTAGCTACTGCAACTTGTTGCTAACTGGATTCGCTTTTTAAAAAACATACTAAACTTCTAACAACAGCAATTTATTCTTCGACACAATAAATTACAAATACTCGTAAAACAGTGAAATACACTCTATAAACCAACAAAAGTTCTCTCAGCATACATTTTAATCACTTTTAACAAACGCGCGCTTCTTCATTTGTAACAAGACTGACTCACTCGAGCTGTTCTTCTCCTATTTATACTATTGCTGAAGATTCTGGAAGCTTCTTGAACATTCTAGCGCGCGGAAGACCGCTATAGAACAAGCTAGAAGCGCCCCGCTAGCGCTTGCTAGCGGCCACGAGGAGAACATGAGGTGCCTGCTTCTTCTCCCAGATAGCACTAGTGGCTGGGTTACAATATATTATATACTGTATCGTTAAGGGTGAGAAATAGAAAACCTTGTTACTTTCTAGAAAATAAAAGAAAATAATGCAGAAATGCAGATTAGCTAATGGCATTTTCACCATTTCCTAACTTTACACACATATACTGACCAAACAAAACTAGTTTTTGTTTTTGTTTGATCGAATATTCACCCGATTTCTCATTCTGCAATCCACAACTTTCAATTGACAAACTTTCATTCCAGGTGAAATTTATATTAAGCACTTCATGGTGATTACTGTGGTAGTAGAGGGTCTAGATATGTAGTAAAACGGCCGACGGTGGCACATAGAAAGCCGACAGTGGCAGTCTTCGAAAAAATATATCAAACGAGCGACACACAGTTTATTATGCTTAAAAATACTTACCATTATTTCAATAAAATCGTTGAAAGTATTTCTGGGAAACTCTCCAAGTGTAGATTGGTGGTATTCAGGGTTAAGTTTTCTAGTTGGATCCTATGGTATTTATGTGTTTAGGACTTTTTACAATTTGTTACTGCTAGTTCTCTCCTATAGACACACATTCTCTCTCTCTTTCTAGTATAAATTCAATAATTTTATATTGTTCCTCCAAAATTCGTTCCATAAATTAAAATAGAGAATTAAACTATTGCCCCTGCTCGAAATAGATTTACCGTTTACTGCGTCTGCAAATAGAATTACAAAGGAAATGGTATAAATAAACCTCTAGGATTGTTTAAAACGCGTTAAAAAAAAAAATTGGTACGAATGTAACTTACAGACAAATCAACAACCATATTATTAAAAATAAGCCGAAGATTTGTTCATTAATATATTTTTTTTTCTTCTTCAATAATTTATTTGCAACTGTACAATAGATACAATAAGCAAATCTGGTGAATGGTTTATATGACATGATTTACATGAGAAGAAAATACCCAGTAGTATTACTTCAATGCGTTGAAGTTATTTAAAAGTCACGGGGCCATTGACGCTTCAGGCGTCGAAATGGATTATCAGGTAAGGTTTGACTAGCAAGTTGTTGAACCAAAGGATTATGATGATGGGACAGGCAGTTATGGAATCTTTGATAACGAATTTAATTAGATCGGACACAAATGGAATGGATAGGTCGTTATGTAAGGTTTTATTACAGACATAATAAGGAAATTGGTAATTTTTTGTAGGATTATGGACTGTAAGGATTGGATACGGTAAACGTTGTAAAGTTTTGTATAGTGTAAGCTTATTTTTTAAAGTAAGGTTGGGTAGTTTGTCTAAGAGTCTTGAAAGGATAAGAAATCGTCTATTAGTTTCAATCATTTTCAGTCTGGTATGGGAGTTCCAGATTAGTCTTTTGTTCATATACATACCCAAGATAGCGTACTCTATCTATCAGCAGTAGGTAGGAAGGTGTTATTGAATTTAACACCAGGACAGAGGGAGTGACGGAAGTGTAAACGTTGTGTGAATACATTTCTTTTCATTAACTTTTATTTCCAAATTGTAGCAATTGTTGGCCGTTAGAAATGACCAGATGTATCTGTTAGTTGGCTGATCGGCCAGGGGGTATCATAAGAAAACACAAAAAAAATTTTAAGTGTTTTTTATTAATAACCCGACGTTTCGACAAACATTGTTTGAATAGAACAATAACCAAAAACAAAACAAAAAATTCTAATGGAAAAATAACTAAAACAAATTACAAAGTTAACTTTAATCTGTATTTAACTTTGTAATTTGTTTTAGTTATTTTTCCATTAGAATTTTTTGTTTTGTTTTTGGTTATTGTTCTATTGCCATATTTTTTTTAGTTCTGTTAATGCAAGCTAGATTTTTATGTATATTTTTTCTTTATAGATAGCCCCTGAAGATGACAAACAATGTTTGTCGAAACGTCGGGTTATTAATAAAAAACACTTAAAAAATTTTTTTGTGTTTTCTTATGATACCTCCTGGCCGATCAGCCAACTAACAGATACATCTGAACTTTTATCTTCCATTTTTTGCACCACTCTTCTATTAAGGAAAGATGATCTTGAAGATTACTGGAGGCAATAGTAGGTTCGGTATGGAAGAAAGAATAGCAGTATAATCAGCGAAGGTTGATGTTACTGTATTAGGATGTAGGGAAAGTCAGCAGTGTATATTGTGCATAAAATTGGACCTAAGATACTACCTTGCGATACTACAGCTTTCACAGGAAAATGGGGAGAAAAGGAAGAACCCTGAGAGACTTGGCAAAACCGGTCACTCAGTTATGATTTAAGAATAAGGAAATAGGTATATGGTAGAATGCCTTTGAGTTTCCACAGTAGTCCAGGGTGCCACACCTTGTGTAAACCTGAGAGACATCAAGGAAGGCTCCTTTACAGTACTGTTTCTTCTCAAAGGAGGTTGCTGCGGCGTCTACAACACGATGAACTTGTTGTATAGTGGAGTGCATTTGCCTGAAACAAAACTCATGGTAATTTAACATTAATATGTAATAATACTTTCTTTATAAATATTTTCTGTCATTGCAATCTTCACTTTTTCTATATTAAACCATAAAATACTTACTACATTCCTCTGTCTGTCGTTGGCCAAACTTCAATATAACTTTCAACGCAATATTTCATTTTACAACAAATTAAGTAATTTTTTATTTCCGATTGAATTACTTTTTTAATTAAAAAAAAAAAAATGCTTATTCGAGGGTAAACCAAGTTTTAGTAAAAGTTGCATTTGAACCCTGACATTGTAAAAAGTTAGCATACAGCTTTTCTATAAAAAACAATTAATAAAATCTGAATACTTTTTTCTAAACTTGTCACATCGTTCATTGAGCAAAACTTGACTTTGATGCGCCATAGCAAAAATTCACAAATAATAGACAGGAACATAAAGAAATCACTTGGTTTAATCACAAGGTCCAATAAAAACTTGACTGACTTTAACTCTCTCAAAATACTCTATCTCACCTAGTTTGTCCCCTTTTAGAATATTGTTCTGTTCTCTGATCTCCATATCATAATATCCATATAAACAAAATAGAAAAAACGCAGAATCGTCTTCTTAATAACATTCATTACCGATACTTCTCATCTGAAAATCCCAACTAATATCATCACCTAATGCTAAATCTTGACCTCCATACTCTTGAATCACAGCAGACATACTCAAGAATTATTATTATTATTATTCGGGTTCCTAATGGCGTGGGTCCTAAGCCTATGTGGCTTTTATCCCCCCCCATGCCCTACAATATCCCAAGATATCCCTAAACTCCAAATCGCCCAGGCAATCCTGCGAGAGTGGTGCTTTCCCAAATACGCGAAACTTAGTTCCAGCAAAATGGAGACACTGACATAAGTAGTGGTGCACCGTTTCCCTAACTCCGTCGTCGCAGTTCTGACAAATGGGACTAGATGTCCTCCCTGTGTTAAACCAGTGACTGGACACCCAAGTGTCCAGTCACTATCCCTACCAAGCTCCTCAGACTTGTCCTACTGAGGGACAGGAGATACTCCGAAATTCCCAGCTTACTTGCTTTTATAAATCTTTTAGCTTGGAGGCACCCCTGCGAGTCCCCCCAGCGTTCTCCAAGACTCTCATCTCCCAAAGTCTAATCTGTTTATCACGAAAACGTCTTTGTGGCGGCAAGAGCTGGTTCAGGACCCACAAAATGGTAATGATGATCCCTCCCTAGCCAAACTGATCCGCCTCTCATTGCCTTCTATCCCGCATGTCCGGGTATCCAATAGAGACGCACCTTACCCCTCCGAGCAAAGCTTAAGCCTTCTCCTCATTCTCCCACTAATGCGAACTCCACCAAGGCTTGCTCAAAGCCCTTAGTGCGGCCTGACTATCAGAGAAAATCCGCACTTCCTTGAACTCTCCCTGCCACTCCCACAAGGCGGCAGCAGTCAATAATGCCCACCACCTCGGACTGGAAGACAATGGCCAAGCCACCCAAGGCCACCGAACTCCCTCTATCCAACTCTTGCAACCATGTTCCCGCTCCTGACAGGCCAGTCCCCTCCTGCCTAGAGCCATCTGAATAGCAGCGAATAATGCCGTTACCCGACTCCGTTGGCCTCGTGAGGTTATCATCCCCTATACTGCCAATACTGATCTCATAATCCCTCTCAAAGCCCCATTTCTTGCTCGTCTCATCAAGTTTAGATAGCAGAAATCGGTTCACTCGCCAAATCTCATCCTCGATCCTAGTGTGATCCCCCCGAAAGGTTCTCACCCATTCTCCCTTGCACCTCATTCTGAGGTACCTTTCATCGCCTCTCACATACCACATACTGAAGAGGGGTTAGCCCCAGCAACATCTCCAATGCCACCGTCGGTGTCGTTCTCATCGCGCCAGTAATAGCCAAACAGGCCTTGCGCTGCACTCCTAGCAGCTTCTTGCTATTCCTCCCCACCAAGGAGCCAGACCACCATGCCACTGCGGCATAGAGTATCCTTGGCTTCACCAACTTCTCGTAAATCCAGTAGATACCTCGAGGATTAACTCCCCAGGTCTTGCCCGCTAATCTCCTACACTGCCAGAAAACCTTCTGTCCCTTCTCACAAACATGCTCAATGTGAGCCCGCCAATTCAACTTATTGTTGATGAGGACCCCCAAGTATTTAACCTCGCTGCAAATTTGCAATTCCTTACCGAAGAGCCTAGGTCTCCTAAGCCCTTCCAGTTTCCTCTTCCTAGTAAATAGAACTTAAGAGCTTTTGTCCGGGTTGACGGACAAGCCATAGTTCCTGCACCACTGCTCCACGTAAGACAACGCCGACTGCATCAAGTCACACACCACACTCAGATGCCTCCCTGTGATTAAGATTGCCTCATCATCAGAGTACATCTGCAGGTAAAATCCCCACGGTTCATCTCCCAAAGTAGCTCATCAACGATGAGACACCACTGATGTGGAGACAAACAACTCAAGACTTACTGTTCTTATAAAGTCATACAAAATTTGATTGACTACTCTGGCTTACTACACTTGCTCAAGTACATCATCACATTATGACGAACAAAACCTTACTTTCTTAGTATTATGTCACGAGACAGACATTTAAAATGGAGCTTCGACTAATGACATTATCAATCAATTTACCCCACATGGACATTTTTAACACAAATTGGACCAAATTTAAATCCATTATACAACAACTTTAATTAGTGTGTCATGGTTATCTCTACTTGTTCGTTTTCTTCTTATTTAATATATTTTAATAGGATTTTTTTTCCTTTTTTAGTTAATAGTTATGTATGTTCATTTATAATGTAATTTGGAAAATTTCTAATGTTTAACTTATAATTGTTTTATTTTATTATACGTTAATGGGGTATTAACCTGTAAAAATATAAATAAATAATAAATAAATATACAGTGCATTTTCTTTATAGAGTAGGAATCCAGTTCCCAAATACGAGGGTCATTCAAAAAGTAACGAGACAAATCGCTGTAGCTCAAAAACGATTTATTTAATCAATACATAACTTTGGCTACTTTTCAACACAGTCCCCAGCAACATTTATACACTTGTCCCATCGTTCTTTTCATTTGTGTATGCATGTGGCAAAAAATTCTTTGGCTTGATCTCGAAGCCACTTGTGCACGTGATTTTTATCTTCTTCATTGGATTGAAAATGTTTCCCACGTAGAGCCTTTTAAGGGGTCCAAGCAAATGGAAGTCCGATGGGGCGAGGTAGGAGCTAAAGGGGGATGTGGAAGGATCTCCCTCTCACCTTGACTGATTTGAAACCTGGTTTATTTGTGGGCGTCCGTAAGTTGTCTTGGAAGCCATTTTGCTCAAGTTTTCTTGCACTGCTCCTTATTTTGAATAATGTTATGGACAATTCCAACCCTCGCATGCACTTCTTCAGCTATCAGTTCAACAGTAATACGCCTGTTGTCCTGAATTAACGCATTAATGCGAGATACGAGAGAGGAAATTGCAACTTCAATCGGTCGTCCACTTCGCAGCTCGTCACAGACACTTACACGGCCACTTTCAAAACGCTTCTACCCATTTGTAAACATTCGAACGGTTCAAACAATTATTCCCGTACACTTTCAACATTCATTCGTGGATTTCACTGCTTTTGATACCCTCTGCAACTAAAAATCTAATCACTGAGCGTTGTTCTTCCGAAGAGCAATGCTCGAGCGGACTCGCCATTGTTAACTGAATACATTTGTGGTTATGCTTACCAAATACTCTCAAACAGCTGATGAGAAACTAAGTACAAGGATGGGAACTTGACGCACTAAAACTATTGTATTGATTAAACAAACCGTTTCTGGGCTACAGCGATTTGACTCTTTCTCTTACTTATTGAATGACCCTCGCATTAGGCATAATATTTGCTAAAAAATAATGGTCAAAAATCAAGGTTTTTTTTTTTGAAGTGAAATGAATATTAACAATAAGAAAATAATGTCTGAAATGTAACATTTACCATGGAACATGTCACCAGTATAGCCCAATGCTCTCAACTGATCATTTAACAATCGATTGCATCACCATCAAGATATAAGACATACGTGAGTTTGGATCAATAAAAAGGACAGAAATCACTAAGTGTTGTTATGGAATGTCCAAATTTTTATAACGATATATAGAAACATTGTCCACAACAAATACCTGTAAAACCATGTATTAATTAATTTATTAATATTAATTCAATAAAAAATCATAATATTTGAATTAAATATAATTAAGATAAGACTAATACAAAGACCTTTAACATCATTAAAATATTATGAACTACACAGAAATACTATAAATAATTTGGAAATAGTAAATAGCTTCGCTGGTTAGTTTATTATCATTTTACTTTGTTAACGAATGTCTGTTACACTCTAATGACTTATTTAATTAAATTGTTATAAATTTAATTAACAATAAATTACAAGTTTATTACATATTCAAACATTAATTGCTATAAATAATTAATAATATAGTATAAATATCCTAATTTAAATGAATGGTAATGTGGTCGCTCTCAAATATTTACCTTTTTATCTGGTATTTTATCTGTCATTTCTTTTATTACTGACCGATTTCGGATGTTCATCCATTGTCAAAGCAAATTTATTAAGTTCTTGTAGAGAGTTCACTTCAATGCAATGATGTTTCTGTTACACTCGACACTTATTGGTTTGTTAATTGTATGTAGACATTATTGAAAAGCATTCACCACTACAGAACTAACACTCATACTGGGTAATACTTGCGAAATGTTATAAAAAAAAAATTTTTTTGCATGACATTTAGAAAAATTATAGACACCTTCAAAATATGGACGGACACTAGAACTGCTCAACTATAAAAAGTAAGACAAACAAAACCAATGCCATTTTTTTAGGCTTCATCAAAATGCCATACGCTATAGCAGCATCCGCAATATCAACAATTGCTGGACCTTTTTCGGATACTTCTTTAAAAGTCTTCAGTTTACAACAGAAGATATATATAGAAACACGTAACTGCTAGCGTTTTTGGCTAAAAGAGTTTGTTTTTTTTTTTTGACAAAAAGTAATGCAAGTTGACTGTAGACATCGAGGATTCTAACTTCAAGCCAATTACAAAATTAAAAACAAAATATGATCCAGAAATTTAACATTTTAATTTGAACATATAGTATAACCCTTTGCTGGTTGAAAGTATGAAACTTTAGAAAATAAAAGTCCAGTAGTTCGCGTAAGTTTAAGTTTTGATGACTGCTTTTTAAGATGAAATTTTGGATTTTAGTGTTTGAAGTCGCTGTATATCAATAGAAAGAGACATGTGCCATTAGCCATGGAATATGCTGACTTCGATTTCTGACATAATCTTATATTTTTGTAAGTGTATAAAATATATGTATGTTTAGTGTAATAGTAGCGCAAAGATAATCCAACCACAGCATAGAGAAAAGAGGCCCTCTCTGGTTAACAGAGACTATCGCAACAGCGTCATCGCTAGTTTTCTGCACCAAAAGCTAGTCTACATCAAGGCCATCACTAGCTTTCTGCTAAGTAAGCTAGTCTTCATCATAGCTAGCTTTCAACAACACTGGCTAGCTCGCAACAGCATCATCGCTAGCTTTCTGCACCCAAAGCTAGTCTACAACAACTTCGCTAGTTTCAACAAACCCAGGCTAGCTGCAACAAACTCGTATCCAAACCAGATGTGCTACAAAGATACATCATTCAGCAGCACGCTCAAATTTTTCACATGTGAAAAATTTCTTCATGAGAGGGGATGATGTAATAGTACCGCAAAGATAATCCAACCACAGCAGAGAGAAGAGAGGCCCTCTCTCTCTGGTTAACAGAGACTATCTCGGACTTGCAGGCTAGAGTGGGAGAACCTGTGTATATAAGCAGTGGGAATCTATCTAGAGGATCTATCATATACAACAACTGTACACCATCGTCGCACCGTGTCATATCTCTATTCTCACCATTCATTCTATCATTTTCATTTATAAAGTCCAGTGCAGTTACTGTAAACTTAGCTACATTATATTAGTGTGTCAGCATATCTCGTTCATTTAATCAAATCTAATTTCTCTCCTCAAAAACCCCATTATATTAGGTAATATTAATGTAATGCCACTAATAATTTTCTTACTATCAGAGACATTTTCCCGTGATAGCCTGCTTCATTTTGTGGTCATCGACCGGATTCGGGCGTTCGCCCATCTTCAGTATGCGTCTGTCAGACAGTGTGATAACACAGACTTGCACAGAGCAAATTCAGTTTATACACTTTCCATACTTTCCAGCCACCACTTTCCATACTCTGCGGAACCAACCACCACAACAACAATTTTCTTACTACCTCCTTCCACGTGGCCGATAATCAGACACATAAGGAGGTCTACAAAAGTATAAAAGGCATTTAGTTTACTCACTTTACTCTTACAAGATTGACTTCAGTATTTCCTTCTGTATTGAGGTATCTGAATTAGGATAGTCTATTTCCCCATCAATTTCTCTAGCACTTTCTGAATATATTCAGTTTTTAAAAATATTGCAGATTTCTGCTGTCATTGTCGTGCAAAACATGAAAATGAAACCGTCTTCGGGTTGAAAACGCGTCTATGGTTTGCACAATAAAACTACGCCCAATATTGCAATAGGCTTTAGGTTTTATATTATGAATATCAAATTTTAGGAATCTCCTATTCCATAATTTGTGACTATAGACTTTTTTGAAATTTACAACTGTAGATGTATACAAACCCCCCTTTCCACCCCCAGCAACAAGTAAATAATGTAACAGTTTATTACACAAAAATTAATTCCATTAATTTATATTTTATTAATAAAATTGTAAGTTACAAACAATATATAATACAATAATTACTAGATAATGTCATAAACAATTTGTACATTAAATTTAATATAGTTTCTGCATTAAATATATAAAAAATCTGTCATTTTATTTATTTATTTTGTAAATAAAAATAATACTTTTGGAACATTAAATAGTAATACTGTTCACTTAAATTATTTATTGTATATAAAAAATGCAAAGGTTTTTTTTATTTTTTTGAGCATTTTTAACAAAAATATAATTAATCTATTAGCAATGTTAATTGTTTATTTACTTTTCTCTTTTAATGATCTATACACAAATATTGTTTACAAGTTTTTACAATTTCAACAAATTAGTTACATGATTTTATGTAACTAATTATTACTTTTTCATTTACAGTTCATTAAAAAAAAAAATTACTTAAAAAAGTAAATTTTTAACTAATCCCATTTTTAACTTTTATCGGATTTCCTGATAGTAGACGCGCTTGATACAGAACTACCAGAAGTACCAGAAGTTTCCGTTGACGTAGTCTTCATGCGAGGATTTGTTTTTGATTTTGTAGCTCCACCAACTCTTTCATCAGTTTTTTTCATTTGCTGTTGTTGTCTTTGGTTTATCAATTGTGATGGTTTGTCTAAATTTTGTTGATGTGTTACCCTAGGTATTTTAGTGTTTGTATTTTTCTTCAAGTTAGGATCGGTTAACGATGGCTTTATTATCACTCTTGGTTCTGGTCTTTTCTGTGGTTTGTTTGGTTTATTCTGTTCAGTACTTTCAGTTAATTCACCAAGCTCTTTATGTGTGGTCATAAAATTTGGTATAGTATTTCTGCTGGTTGTAGGTTTTCTGGCTAATGTAGACACTCTTGGCGGTGGTGGTGGTGGGATTTTTTTACCACCAATTTCTTTATGAAATTCACCAGGCTGTGGCATGGACATTCTTTTCAAACGGGTCACTCCATCTGGATCTTCATCCGGAAAGTCAGGCAATACTTTTGGAAAATTACGCCTTTTAATATTATCCAGTGCTTCTTCTGGTGTCATTAATTGTTCAGATGTATGCTCTCTACATGTAACGTTAATATCTTTTGGTAATGGTTCAAATGTCTTTAAAGATTTCACAGTTTGATCTGGTGAATCTGGAAATGAGTGTACAGGATCTGATAGCGTACGTGAATGCGTAGAACTTTGTTCAGTATCATCGGATATAGCGTCGGATCTTGTTAAAACTGGTCTTAATGTGCCTAATTTCTTTTTGCCACTATCCATTGATTTGGTTAATTCTATTGGTGTTTGTTTCAATACGCTTGCACCTCTGGAATTTGGTGTTGCATCAACAGCTACAGAAATTTTTTTAGCTTTTATACTGGCTCGTGGTGTGGTCACTGTAGAGAATTTATCAGTTTCTGATGATTTATCTGTAACTGATTTTGGATGATGTAAAATTTTAATAGAATCTTGTCTCATCCATTGTGCGACCTTTGTGTGTGGATCTATAGTTACTGTACTTGAACTTCCCGGATTATACATACTCGTCCATTTATTCTGAGAAGGTTTCTTTTTTACAGCATCATACAATCTTTCATTAGATTTAAGTATACTTCTAATTTCGGCTCTTTTCCTATTTTCATTCATCTCAATATCAAGATCCGGTAAACTAGGGCTTGTACCGATTCTAAGCCGATTATTCATCTCAATTTGCGATCTTTCTTTTTTTAAAACTTTCTTTTGATAATAAACAATAAAAAAAGAAATAACATTAATTATTAGAAAACAAATTCCAATAACTATAACAACTGATAGAGCAAATGATGAAGCGGTATTTATTGGCTGTCCTGTATCAATAATGTCTGTAGTTTCAATGGGATCCTCTTCAATATGTTGTACGTTTTGATCGTTTTCTGCATAACTGACTACACCATATATTGGTTTTTTCGTTGTACGATGCGTTCTTGGATAATATGGCCCATAATTGGAATATGATGGTGAGAGATATGTAGGTTGGGAGTGATATGTAGGAGGTGCATAAGAATCCCGTGTTCCACTCCAAGATGGCCGCTGCAAATTAAAAAAAAAAAAAAATATCAAATAAATTAGATCAGTTTTTATAAGCTTTTAAATAATTCTTAGTGATAAGGCGTTAATAGTCTTGGACATTTTGGAGTTTAGCAAAAAGCTTGGAGTTTAAACAAATGAGCTTAGACAAAAAGTGGATATTAGAAAATATGGTGGATTAAATGTAATGAAGGAAGAAGCAAAGTGAATCGACTGAAAATTGAGAGAATTATATCTGATGCAGTCAAGCGATTGGTGTAACCTGATTGTTAAAGATACTACTTTTTTCATTAAATACAAGGCGATAATCCATTCGCTTCAAAATAAGCATCAAAATAAATTTCTTATATGTTTATGACTACAGTTATTCTTGTAATGAATCTGCACTGTCTTTACTATGAAATGAAATAATTCATCAAAAAGTAATGGGAGAAGGTAACATATCCAGGCTTTTTTCAAATTCGATTTTACAAAGTCATTTTTCACATAAAACCCAGTGGTTCAATCTATAAACTAAAGAAATGATTAAAACGCACCAAGTTGGTAATTTTATATCTGTTTCTACAACCATTGTCAGTGCTCTTAAATGAGAACAAAGGCGAACAGAACGTGGCCTCTGCTTTCAGGTTTTGTATAGATTCCTATAAACTTTTTATAGAACTCCAATGCCGTGTCGATTGACGCTGCACGTTCTCTTATTTCATTAATCTTAGCAGCAACAGCTGGTAGAAGCCTTTTTTTTTTGGAAAACTAATATTACTTGAAGTTAAAAATTTCCAAAATACTAATACAGCTACACCAATAACTGATTCCATGGGTAATAAGGATAGGCAATAATTCCCTAATTGACCAATTCGAAGAATAACACTTTATATATTAAAAATTCTATGTGAAACACATACAGGATTTTCTTATTATTGTAATTATTAAAATACTAAGTGTTTTTTTTTTTTTTTACAAATTGTAATTTTTACTAAACATTTTGTTAGTTTCTATATTTATATAGATGGTTGCAACAACAGCTTTAAAGAAAGCTTGACTTCCCAACACCCACAAAACTTCAGTAAACTCAATTCTTCCAGAAAGGAAGTTTCAACAAATATGGTAGATCTAGATTAGATTAGAAACGGGGGGGGAGCCTCATTCCACTGCAACCTGCAAGTCGAGGTCTATTGTGGATCCCCTTAAATTATAGCACAACCCCCAGCATTGCCCTCCTAATCAATCCTAGCAAAGCTGAGAGCGGCTCCGTCATGAAGCTTCTAGTTTCGGGATTGCCTGTTCCCAATTGAAGAAACTTAATCCTCGCCAGGCTGGCGCACTCACAAAGGATGTGCACCGGGGTTTCTCCCTCTACCTTGCAGAATCGGCATACCGCATTATCTGCAAGTTGTAGATGGGTGCATGTGTCTGTTCCGCCTACAATGCCCTGGTTAGTAGACCCACAATAGCCTTAGATCCCTTCGGGTATGGCTCAGTAGATCTTGGTAAATTTAGGCAAATATCTTTCTTGATGAAGAGCTTTGCCTGCCTCTGTCCTGGTGTTCTCTCCCACCAACGCAGACGCTGTTCTTCTATCCAACCCCTGATAGAAGTTTGAATAAGGCTCCTGGGCAAGTCGCAGAAGGGTTCGGGGCCTATGGTAAATCTACCTAATATAATGAGCAGCTAGGCAGCAAAGTTTTTACATTGGTGTATTTATCAAGAAAATCTGGAAACCGAAAATGAAAACTTTCAGTAAAGTGTACGTACTTTCCGGTCAACAGATTTTTTTTCAAATTCAGAATTTAGGCAACTCATTGAATATTTATATAGGTGGAAAACCGTAAACGTAGATTAAAGGGAAGTCATTTCCTAGAAAACCTCACTTAATATGAATTTTTCTCAAAAAAATAATGCAAATAAAAGACACATCTTTCTTTAATACAGTGTATGCTGAGTTTAAGAAAATTCATGGGAATCTTTCTTGAGAAAAATCCAAGAAAATGAAAACTTGTTATTTAGTAAAGTGGTATTTACTGTAGACCGATTTTGTTTTAAATCTTATAATATTAGATGTTCTGTTAGCATCTAAACCCTTGATGGCAAAATTTTTTTAGATATACGTGTCAAATATTTGAAAATATTATTATTTGACGTTCAAATGTGCCAAGTAGTTTTTCATCATGGAATTTTATTTACGCGTTACTTGTTGTTTATGATTCATTTATTCAATAGATTTTACTTATTCTCAAGAAAGTCTTAGCTTTTAATAGTATGTAGTTGTATAATTAAAAAAAAAAATGTATAAGTATATTTCATCACATATAGTACATAGAGTTTTTATTTTTATAAAAATTAACAGAAAATAAAAAAAAACTCCCGATTCAATTTTTAATTAATATAAAAACTAACAAAAAATGAAAACAAAATCTCTAAATTCAATTTTCAACTAAATGTTTTATGTGAATATAAAAATATTAATGTGACGTATGCTGTTGCATATTTGATGGTAAATAACCTATAATTGGTTCGTATTTTGTCACTTTTACCAAAGTACAAGACGAACTTGATTCATCAGTCAATCTATTTGTATAAGTCTGTCCCTCAATGTTATAAGGACCAATGTCCATTCCATTAGAAATGAGAACGCTGTTGTCAAAGTTTGCAGTGAAATTATGATTTCAATAAATCGCTAGTTTTACATTACAATCATGATGCAATTTATTTTTATGACCTTTTAATACACTTAGTTTCAATTCGCGATACGTTTTTAACTATTTAATTGTTTTTAAATTTTTTTTTTGGACATTGGCCCCTAAGTGAAGAACGCATTCAAGGACATCGGCCCCAGGGTATAATAGAACATCAGTAAATTTCTGGAAATAATGCACTATATTTATAATATATCACAAAATATTAAATTCAGTTATAAAACAGATATATTCAAATAAAAATAAATGCATTTAAAAACTCAATAAAATAAAAACAACTGAACATATAAAAAAAAAAAAATCTTTCAAATTATTCATTAATTTTTTAATGATTATCATAATTGTATGAATATTAGAGAGTAATGATTGTAATATTTATTAAAAACTGGTAACAAGATTAATGTCTGTAATTATCTTGTACTTGTGCAGTAACTGGTGAGAAATCTTCATTCAAGCTCTCTGATTTTTGAGTGATAAATTCAAGGACATCGGCCCCAGGATAAATTTCAGCACTGGCATTAAATCACGATACTTATTTTCGTCCAGTGGTATTTAATGCCAGTTGTATTTATTGATATTTAACAAAATAAAACGGCAACTAGATGAATGCAATTCTTCAACCTGGGTAGTTGAAATCTACTATCTAGTTTAAATAAAAGAGGGCCAATGTCCATATTCACCAGGAAATATTGGCCCTAAATTATTTTAGCGCTGATACGACTTGGGCCTTTGGGCTTACGATGCGTGCACTTCGGCCTTTTTTTCTTAAGATATACTGGACATTGGCCTGAATATATTTTCTATTTTAAAGGTTTTACGTTTATTTTTGGACTTAAACCCTTATTGAATTAAAAATTTATGATCTAATATGTCGATTGCTGTATTTATCTCATTTCACCAAATTTGGGACATTGGCCCTTATAACATTGAGGTACAGAAGTGTTTTTTTTATAAAATTCATGGCGGAAAATCTACTCGCAAGCTTGTGTAGAAAAGAAAATTGATAATACAGCTGTTGCTGGGACAAAAGTGTCAGGAATAGCATTCCAAGTCAGCATTATTTTATCTTCAGCATTTTCTTTAATTACACCTGATAAACGATTACTTTCTATTATTTCCAAGTTATGCCGCAAATCAATAAACTTCTGTCTCCATATAGATAGAACTGGATTGGAATTCAATTAATTGCATCTCTATATCATCCAAAAATTTCTAAATTATGTTTTTCTATCGATAAGGTGCCCGGATATAAAATAAATTTTTTAAGTTTTTTCTAAATTGTCCAAATCCTTCAGAAAATTCGTTGCTTATTGATCGAATAACTGTAGAAAACTGTTCCGTTGATTGAGCTTTGTCAAGATTTTCATTTTGAATAAAAAATTTTGTATTTGGAAAATATTTAAATATAATATCACGGTTGAAAACTTGTAACTTAGCTTTAAAAGCAAAAAAGGAAAAAAAAATTCGAGTGAAAATCATTAATTAAAACTATAAAAGATTTTAATCGAGCCTGTGCCATGAAAATTTTGAAACGTGCCATCTTTAGCGCGCATGCCATGGTTTTGCCATCACTGATTCTAAACGATATATCAATATTTTTTTTTGCAATTTTCCATTCTTGAATTACGCGCAGATATACGTACACATACATACACAAAGATACACAGATTAGTTTCTAAAAATGCTCAGAAGATCTAAAAATTTATATTTCTGAGGAAATTTCAGTTTCCCAGAATGCTTTTCACGAATGCAAATACTTTAATCTTAATACATTAAAGGACACCAACAAATAAAATGTAAAAAGAAAAAAAAAATTCATATCTTGAAGGCATTCAACAAAATTTTACTATTTTTTTTTTTTTTTTTTTTTTAATTTAAGGCGCGTCAACATCTATGGTCATTAGCGCCCGGAGCCTTCTCAGTGCACTGCCGGCCTCCGGACAGTGTTCTCTCGCTACAGACAACACTGTCCATCACCGAACAGTGAGCTGTAGAGGCTCCTAGGAAGAAAAAATCTAAGGGGTAAGCAGTGGACTCGAACGCGGGAAATTTTACTATTATTTTGCAATTTTCTACTACCTTATTGACATTCCCTGTAAAATCAGAGTAGTAAAGATTTTTTACTAAGTATTAGGTTGCCCTAGTTTTAGGCAGCTATATACTAAACTAAAGGCCCTATAAAATTGAAGCCAGAATTATAGAAATTGTATCTATTTTATTTGAGAGAAAAATGCACATTCGCTGGCAAAAATGGTACACTCAGGTAGAAGACTACAGTTACAGAAAGAGTTCAAAGGACCTGGTTAGGTTTGTCTTTTCACCCCTTCTCACAGGGGAAGATTTGTACTAACAAGAGAAGGCATTCTTTCAAGACAGTCTGCATTCTGCTTTCAAACAAGAACAGTCTGAGGCTAGAAATGTCTAGCCATGGAATGCCATCAGTAAACATCAGGGTCAGTTAAGTTAAAACATAGCTAGTTTCAGTATATTAAAAAGCATTTTACTGTGTTATTGAATAGTATTTAAATCTCTTTAAATATAATGTATTTAATTTAATCCACCAGTGTTTTCTTAATTATTCTTATTACTTCTCTTCTCTTTGAACATATACACAAGCCCTTTACTAAACTGCTCACACCACAAACTACTACTACAACACATCTCACACAAATTACATTTCACTAGAAGTGACTAAAATAAGTTTTCCTTAAAAAATGATTCAAATAAAAGAAATGAGATATAATATTAATATACTATGTAGTTAGTAAACCAAGTTATAAAAAATCTGGTATGAAAGACACGATTACAACTTTCTGTTATTGAAGTTAGTCAAGTGATAAATTATCCTTAAACTTGCATTTTTCACTCATGTTTACTTTTTAACACAAATATTGGAGTTAATAGCGGAATACATTTTATGTCTCAGTATTTGTGTATAAACACTTGAAAACTAATGTTACAAAATTTCTGGGGATTTTTTTTATGCAAATAAAAGTGGTAGCTTAATAAATGTGCAACTAGCATTAAAGGAAATCATTGAAGGTGTTTTTTAAGAAAATTTCAACAATATAGCTTATCAAATTTTACATCAATAATGTGGAAAATGTGTACTACATAAAACTACTTATCATGGATAATAAGAAAGTATCACCAGAAAGTAAATCAGAATTTAATGTGAATGTACGAAACTGAGAAAATGAGTGGTTTATGTAGAGAGAGGAATTTGGATTATATTAATAAGTAATGGTAATTTAAATTTTAAAAATGTCTAGAAAAAATATAGTTACTAGAATAATTCGTGAAAAGACAAGTTCCAGAAAGAGATCGAAATAGTAAGAGATCAACAGAATATCAAAAAGTTGTCCACATAATCGCTCTTTATTTAATGTTTTTTTTTAATTCCCCTTTTAACTAGGTCTTTTTAGAGAATAAAAAAATTGCGCAAATTAGCAGTTAATAATAATAATAATAATACTCGATACAATTGTCTAGTCCATTTAATGATATACTTTACTTTTTTTAAATTAATAAATATTTAAAAAAACATTCAAAAACCTCTCTGCTTGCCCTAAATTATTTATTAATTAATCTTCAATAATACGCCAAATTCTTATTTTAAACATGAATTTAGATTCTAAATTCATATGTTATCAAGAAAACTACTAAGAAGAATTCCAATAATTTCCGTAATTAAAACGGAAGCCGGATGACACATTGGCATTCTTTAAAGCCTTTTGAAAGCAGTTTTAATACATATATATATATATATATTTTTCAATATAAAGCGTGGTTAGATAATTGAGGAGAAACATCTCTGCGTTCAATATGTGGTATAATTAACATACTTCATGATTTTCATTAGCCAATGTCAAGGTATTAGTATAAAAAAACATAGCTTGCAACAAACATTATGGTATTCACTCAATAATATCCTCTAATTAATTTTTGGCTATTACGAACAACTAAACAAAGAAACATGCATAACATTGAATCAAATTAAAATCAAAAGTTATTGAAATAAAATGATTAATAATCCATTAATTGGTGAACAAAACTTTATTAAAGCATATTTGTCACTAATACCAATGGTTTGGGATATCTTTGTACTGGATCTGGTGATTCAGCTTGATTGCTCAAAAATTTTGGTAGATAATTCCAAAATCTTACTTTATGGTCCTTATATTTATGTCCTAATCCAGGTGGTATGCCTAGAATTTTAGTCATATTAAGAAAATATGTTTATCATAAATATAAACGAAGCAAACTTTACAATTATAAAAATTCTTTTTAATTAGAGACCCAATAGTCCTATGGCCTGCGATATCATCATTCACCTCTGAAACTTATATTCGTGTAAGAAATGTTTATGGATATTTCTATTTTTCATTAGGTTTATTCCTTTACTAATGCCCCAGCAAGAGTATCTGAAAGAGACAATCTGATGACCATAGCTAAGGTCCTCACGAAGGCTACACTCGGTACCTAACCAACGCTTGGTTTACTTAAGAACAGGTTAAGAAAGTTACACCTGGCATCAAGATGAGAGATAAAATATGGTTATTCTCTACTAACAAATGTTAAAGAAGGGACTAAAATGTACCAGGAATCACATGCAAGCACTAGAAGAATTATTATGATCATGAATCCTTGATGGTAAATCGCACGTATATTTTATAGTACTATGTTTGAGTCTATAGGACCATATATCCTTATTAAGGATGCTCATAGAAAAAGCGTGGGACAGAAATAAAAATATTTATTTAGCTTTCTTGGATCTTCAGGCAACATTTGGGTCGGTTCCTAGACAGAAAATATGGCAAGCTCTGGTACGCAGGGGGTTCCCCTTTAACTTAATACAAGCAATCAAATCAGGGTACCAGGATCCTAAAGGAGTAGTAGGGCTAAATGGAAAGAAGTCAGAAACGTTCGGTTTGCTAAAAAGAGTCAAGCAGGGAGACAGCTTAAGTCCACTGCTATTTGTTATTTATATGGATATGAACATGCTTATGTTATTTATAAGGACTCCGAGAACCTCAGTTGAGTACCACCAAATGACACCAGGATTTATGGTGATGATAAAGTGTTGATAGGCAGTTCACGAGAGCAACTCCGGTTAGCAGTAAAAGATTGGTGGGAAAAGTTAGGTCGCAAAGACATGAATATTAATGCGTCCAAGAGTAAGGTAATGTGCATTGGGCGAGACGAGGAAACCCCACTCCATATTCTAAGTAATGAATTCGAATCTTTTAAGACAGTAATTAGTCAGGATGGCAGAATTGACCAGGAGATATTAAACCGAACAAAGAAAGCTAACGCCATATTTTACCAAATAAACACCACTTTGATTGGAATGCAGGAGTTGAGCATTGACGCTAAACTGGTATTCTTCCTGTGCTCCTTTGGACCGTGTTGGACAGACATGCCAATAAAATAATCGCAGAAATGAGTTTTCTGAAGCGAATACAGGGTAAAACCAGGAGAAACTGCATCAGAAATGCGCAAATTAGAGAGGACATCGAAGTGTAATAGCACGGCTATTAAAGCCAAAAAGTGTGACTTTGGAGCTTTGGCAAATGATATGGCCACGTTGTGAGAATGCAAGATGGACGCAAGACCTGCTGGCAAGAAAGCAACAGGTAGGCCTCGTACAATGTACGAGGAATGCATAGAATGATTGGACCAGGCAACAGGGGAGGCCCTAGCGGGGATGAGGAGAATGGCATGGGATAGGGACCGATGGAAAGGCTGGATTGGGGCTGCTTCTCTGAGCTTCACGGCTCAAAGGAGATAGAGATGTATGTAGAGATGTATGTGTTTGAGTCTAGTACAAAAATATCATACGTTTTGCTTATTTGATCGATTTTACCAACAAGCCCAGCCAGTCACTTCTCTACATAGATCAGATTAGAGTATCCATGAGCATTTTCACTAAGTCGAGACATTTCTGTAATCAAGGACCCTTGCGCTTTATGGCCATTCCTGGATCATTGTAGGAAAGGCGCTTGGAATGGCCTAGAACAGTAAAAAGGCCAGCCAGAGTCTATGATTTTAACATTACTTATGACACCAACTTGGACATAAACTATTGCTTCAACTAAGACATTCCTTTTAATGCAGGAAGAATTTATAATAAGAATCGTCACTGCAAATCAAGAAGACTATGGAATAATAAAAAAAAATTAACTCCTTTAAAATTCTCCATTCATCTAACAATGATATTTAAAATCCCTTTTATTTTTTCAAGCAATTAAATTTGTCAATTGATTTTTCTATACGCACTTGAAAATGTTTAAGATTATATCAAATTATAAATGAATTTAGATTTTATTTAAAAAAAAGAAACCACTACACTCCTCTTCTCATCCCAATATATTGCCGCCCATTAACAGATTTTCTAAATTTTTTTACGACTGAGTTAAAAATTGTTTCCGTTAGTTTTCATGAAATTTGCCTCGAAGAAAATCTAAGCTGAATCAAAACTATAACTTTTCCCAAAATTGCAAATTTTTTATTTCCCTTTAAATTTGACCGTCTTTTTTAAAAAATTATAACAAACTTTTATGAAGGAAATAAGATTCACAGAAACATAAGCTCAACTCCAAAGTGGTGATAGATTTCTTCTCAAGCTGAAATAAAATATAACTTTTCCAATAAACATCTATTCTTGTTAAAAAAAAAAAAAAAAAAAAATCGTACATATGAATCGATGAACATTGAATAAGTATGAAACATTGTAATTTGTTGTTGGAAATCAAGCGCATTAATCCTAATTATTTTTTTATTCATATTTCCTTACCAATCATTCCCTCCCATACACACACACACACACACACACACACACACACACATACACACACACACACAAAACATATATTTATTCTGATATAGAAATAGAACTTACCTAATCTGTAATAAGCTTGCAAATGTGGATCAAATAATGGCCACGTTATATTGTCATATATCGCCCATTCACGGCTGGTCATCGTTACAAAATTATATCTCTTCGGTCCATTTGGATTCCTTTTAAATAAAAAAAAAAGAAATATCATTATAAAATATAATAACAAAAAAAATATAGGAGTAGGCTGCTGTCAGACAAACTCTTTGGTTTTTATCAACGTTTTGGCAAATTTATTGCATTCTTCTTTAAGGTAAAAATTAAATAAGAAATTAAGAAATACCTTAAGTTCATACATCTGAAAAACGCGATAAATTTGGCGAAATGTTGGTGAATAGAAGTGGTTATATTTTCAATGGGCCACATCTCTAAATCCATATTATAAATTAAGTAGATAATACGGTCGAAATACTGAACCATTCATAATAATTATTATAATTTTTATTGAAAATTATGCAATTTATTTATTTCTTTTTGATAATTGCGAATATCCGTAAAAATTAAGTAATCTGTTATTTTCTTTTTTGACAAATATTAAATAAGAGGACTTTCTTGGTCGTATTGCTTAGTAAAAAAAACTCTACATATCAGAAACATATCCATTTTACATATCAGAAACTAATATTAATTTTGACTTAGGCGAATTCAATTTATATGGACCATTCTGTAGAAAAATAATTTTAAAATTCAAATCTCTGCAAAGCCGCCTCAACATCCTAGAAAATTGGTTTAAAAAAATGGGTCATTTAACTTAATTAAAATAAGTCCCAAAACATTACCATCACTCTACGTCGTATTACTCTTCCCCCAGTCAACTACAACTTAATTCCTTTCCTCGCTATCTTGGGCTTTACTTAGACCTAAGACTTACTTGGAATCCTCATATACAATTTAAAAGAATAGAACTAAACAGACGCTTTCGACAACTTAAAAGACTACTGGACAATAGATCTAAACACTCTCTAGACAAGAAAAGACCAATTTCTCCATCTATTTTAAAACCTATCTGGGCCTAGATGGGATAGAACTATGAGGTTCAACCAAACGTTCAAATCTCCAAAGACTCCAATCCCTACAATCCAGAATCTTCCATAACATTGTAAACGCTCCTTTTTTTACGTCTCCAACCGTACTATCATACACACTGACCTTGATATACCGTTCGTTGTTCAAGTCGCCCAAAACCTCTTACAGGAAATTCTATATTAACCTACAGAGTTACACAAAAATCCTTTTGTTCAACACCTGTCTTTCCCAACACTTTCTAATAATCTTCCTAAACATCTTAAATGACAATGTGGCCTCATAATTTCCTCTCAAATGAAGAGAGTCAATATTGATTTAGTGCAGTTTTTGAGTGTTAACATTGGGTTATTATGTATTTATGTTCTTTGTATAATTGTTACTTATAGCGCTATGGTTGCTGATTGTAGCATGAATAAAGATTAAAAATAAAAATAATAATAATAATCAGACCTAAAAATCAACCAATATCTTTTGCAAACATAAAACATGATATATTAGCAAAATTGAATTTTTCTAATTTTTTTTTTTTTTTGTTGTTGTTATTGTAATATAAGTCTCTTCCTTATAATGTTTTTTTTTTTAAATAAACAATAGAGATTTTTGTTTAAAAATTTAATTAAATTAAGTGAGTAATTTATTAAGTGGACGAACAAAATGATTAAAAATGATCTCCATTTGTAAATAGAGGATTACCCAGCATTACATTTAACTTGCTTTATTTAATTAATAAGGATCACAATGTGGGTGGGTATATGGGTGTTTTTGTGTAGATACGTATGTGTGTGTGTGGTAAAGAACAGCTATTGTTTTTGAAAAGTTTCAAGTATATAACAATTTCATTAAAAATCCACACGACTTGTCATGCAATGATAATGTAGAATTCACGCTTGGAAATAGAAATTAGGGAAAAACAAGGCTCTTTAATTTAATTTTTTTGTTTTAATAAATTAAAAAATGTTACCCAAAAAATTAGCCCAACTCTAAAGAAAACGAACATTTTTTTTTTTTTTTTGGCATAAATTGCCAAAAAAAAAGCTGGAATACCTCAAAAGTGAATTTGTTCCATTTTAATTTTGTAAAAAAAAAAGAAGGAGTGCTTCGCAAAATTCCAGAAAGAATTGCTTCGAGGTTAGGATTTTTTGAGCCAAGCTATTTGCGTGCAGGTGTATTTGGACTTGGGCTCGAACATCCTATGCTCAAAAATATAAATATATATATAAAAATACGCAATATATTTTAATATGTACATCTTTGGGCGAATTAATAAATGTAAATTGTATTATAATGTATCCTTGTTAAATATTTTATAATTGTAAAGTAGGGAATTTTTCCAATGTAGATATTTATAATGTTGGGGTTTTTGAAAGTTGGAAGGCACAAAAGAAACAGTTAGTTGAGTCAGAGATACTCTTCTCACTTTCCCCGGGGTGGTGGTAAAATATATAAGGTGGTGGACCTTTTAGGGAGAGGGAGGGAGTTCTAATTTATGTTGTAAAAAGACTGAAACCTGCCACAGAACAAGCGATGTTACAGTAGTGAATGGTAGAAATGCTTCAAGAAACCCAACCCTCTTCAAGTTAGAGACTGTATAAAGTATGTAAGTTATAAATGCAATTTCTCCCAAATGACAAGGCATTTATGTTGTAACGCAATATTGTATTATTTATTTTTGATATATATTGTTTTTTAAATTATATATTTTTAGAATCTATATATTGATTTGTTTTTTCATCCTCACCAACTTCTGTATAAACACAGACCTCATAAGATCCCTTTAGAGAAGATTTAAAGTATGAATTATAGTAATGATTTATTAATAAACATATTTAATTTACCCTCTCCCAATACCAATCATGTTACAATATTTTGCATAAGTAAGTGTATGTCTGCTTTTCTGTGTTTCCCCCTTTCTCTTGTCTATAGTTTTCCATGTCCATATGTCGGTCTATATCATAAGTTTATCTAGTAGGTAAGTTCCTATATCAGTATATATATATTTTATTTGGTATGTCTTTTCAAATGTTTGTCAGATCTGTATAACTAGATCTGCATTTTGGTACGCATAATTTTTCTTCTTTATATCCGTTATATCTCGAGGTGTCTGTCTGTAAGCACCAGTAGGTGTTCGTATAATTGTTTATATTATGATATGCAATGGTTGTATGCATGGTTCATAAATGTAAATATGGATATCAGGGATGAATCTATCTGTCTTATTTGACGATAAATATTCATAGCTGTATATCTGTACGTATATGAATTTCTTGTTTTGTACGGATTTATTGCAATATTTCTACCTGCATGTTTGCATTGTCTGTCTGTTTGTCTGTATGCCAGTATGTTTCTTTTTATGTAATTTTGCCACTATATCTGACAAACAAATGAAAACAGGCAACTTTCTGTAAGTAAGTATATGATGTATTTTTTCTGTATGTCATCTGATTCTCTGATTTATATTATATCTTCTTTCTTCTTCTTGCCATCACATCACACTGTCTATGTATATGTTTGTCTCTCTGTACGTGTCTAATCGTATTGGTCTGTCTATAAATATATATATTTATGCGTACATGTTTCTATTTTATATTTATTTCTGTAAGCATCATTAGATGTTCTTATGTCTGCCTGTATTTGTATATATCTGAATTATCTATGTACTTCCCTGCATTCATATTCGTTTGTCATATATGTTTGTTTGGGTTTATGAATTAATCTTGCTTATTATTTACTTCGGAGCTTGCAGCAAACCAGTACATAGAGAAAAGTACATTAACTCAGATATACATATAGAAAGATAGATATACATTAATAAAGTTATCAGAAAAGACAGACAGACTACATACTTGACAAATATACAAAAATACACACGGGATATAAGATAGACTGGTAAGAGAAGTCAAGTGGCAGTCATATATGCAATCATACTTTGTCATATAGTCTTCTTTTGTATACAAAGATAAACATACATCGAGCATATACATGTACCTACAGATATACATATAAACATATATGCAAACATATAAAGCCTCACAGACAAATTGACAGAACCACTTACTGAGAAATTTGCCCGTTTAATTAGTTAAATTCATACCAAGAATGGGGTCATACAGATATGCATAACTGCAGACAGAAGACTGGAAGATATAAAAAACAAACCGATCTACATACACATTAAAGAATAAATCAACAGACAATACAAACATACATAACTTATTCATAAATATCATAGTTGTTTCTTTTTTGATTCAGAAATTTGAGCTCAGAAAACGCTCACCCCTAAGTATCCCCGCCACTAAACGTTCTCGCGCCCACATGCCCTTGCTCCGAAATGAATCATGTCGAGTTTGTCTTCTACTGTTACTTTTTTATTAATATTCATATGATATTAGGAGTAAAATATTAGTAATATTAAAAATTTATTACTAATGGTAAAAAAACAATGTGAATTAAAGCCTATTTTTTAGGCTTAACGTCCAACCGCCAAATTAGATGTTATGAATGGGGGCAAAAGCACATACTTTACAATTCACATTATATAAACTAACATAAATTTAGCAGTTATACACGGGACATGGACTGGGGAGTTCCCAGTTATAAGTCAGTAACTGCTCATAACCAGTTATATCAAGCCTGGTTATTGTATATTATTAATATGTAATAAATTATTTATTAAAATAAATCTTACCCTGTTTTTGCAAAATTAGTCCACAAAGACATAATTACTTCGGAAAGTAGCACTTCCGGTGCACTGTATTTGCCCTGGAAATGATTACTGGGACCTTCCATAGGGACTCCAAACACATAAGGTAGATCTTCACCATGGATACTTCTTTCAGCCTTAAATAAAAAAAAATTTACTGGTCAGCTAATTAATTGTTTATTTAGGCCTGTGAAAGCAATGATAAAGCCATTAAATTGAATAAACTTAAAAGTAAATATTAAATGAAAATAATTATTTTAATTAAACAAAAAATAAAATAAACCAACATAGATAAAACAAACACAGATAAATACAAGTTTTTTTTTTTTTACTTTACAATCTATATACACGTATACATATATACAAGAAGTATATAAGACAAGAAATATCTTGAGATGAATAGCAGGAAGAGAGGGGTCTTGCAAAACTAATGAAGTTAGCCATGATGTTCAAAAGCTGTATACAATTTATCCTTTCTCTTGGATTGGAATTTCATCGAATTCGAGAGCTTCAATGGTGTTTCTGCACAATTTAAATTTTGATATTTGCTATTTGGCGTATAAACTTCTTCCAACTTTTATTAACCTATTAACTCTTGGTAAAAAGACCATGACCATCCTTTCTTCAGAGACATTTTCCGTGGTAGCCTGCTTCATTTTGTGGTCATCGACCGGTTTTGGGCGTTCGCCCATCTTCAGGATGCGTTTGTCAGACAGTGTGATAACACAGACTTGCACAGAGCAAATTCAGTTTATCACTGACTGCTCTTTTTAATTGTATTTAAACTAAACTCCTAAACTAGGTCAAAGGGAGGTATGGTCATGGAAGCTGGGTGGGAAAGGAACAGTTAAAGGGGCAAATTTTCCTTAAAATGTAAACAACACGTGGGGGTCTAATTTTTAAACTCTGTTGTTGGAGGGAGATTTACTTGACAATTAAATAATCAGAATAACTTTAAATTTAAATTAAATAACGATTTCAAGCTAACACAATTTAAAACTAAGCTATTAAAATAATAAAAATTAAATACACATAAGCATACCAAATATATTACAGTACATTATACTAAACATATACCATACATATATATATATATATATATATATGCCACATATATACCCACCATATGTATGTTGTATATATACATACACACATCATATATTATATATAATTTACATATATTATAATACATATACATATATTTACATTATATTATAATTTGCATATATACCACATATACATATGCATATTTATAATTATGCATTTCACTCGACCTTTCACCTCTTTATACAACATTCACATACACTCTTCATGTAAGGACGCATACTGATTGTTTTTTTTTTTTTAAACTAAACCAAAAGTATAATCTGTTTTTGAACTATTTGGTCCATGTATACTACTTGTGCTGGTAATTGCGTTTTTATTGTTGTGGGAAGAGTGTTTTGAATAATGGTTCACTGGCAAATTTTGTCTGTTCGTTTATTAAGTTTTGTGTCTTGTGTTTATATATTTCGAGTTGTTCTATTATGTCAAGTCGTCGTCCTTTGTGGCCAGAATGTATTAGCTTCATCGTGGTCGTGATGTCATCGGGTTTGTGTTTGTTTGTTTTTAGGTGATTGGCATAATTTGAGTCGACTTTGTTGTACTTGTATGATCTGATATGTTCGGTAAATCGTTCCCTGATTTTTCTGCCTGTCTGCCCCACGTAAATGTTGTCACAGTCTGGGAAGTTGAACTCGTAAACCCCACTGCGGTCATACACGTCAGTGAACTCGTTACGAGTGCTGATTTTGTTGCCTAATTTGTTGTTTGACCGGTCGATGACCACAAAATGAAGCAGGCTACCACGGACAATGTCTCTGATGTTTTCCAGCTCTGCGGAACCAATCACCACAACAACATCCTCTCTAATTTGAACGATGCACGACAACAGTCTGGGCACGAAAAGGACAATCAATTTGGTTGAATCTTTCTTTTCTTAAGGGTAGTTGTACTAGTAACGTAATGAATTATTTATCATTTTTACTATAATTTCAGCACTTCACAGCGATGGGTTTACAATCTGGTGACATATTCTCAAAAATGTATACACAAGCTGCTGTCAGATCACCTATGGAAACAGGATCTTCAGACCCTCCAAAAAATATTTTAACACTAATCGTCTTCAACAAAAAAATCATGGACCATAATAATTTCAGCACACACAGGCCGTCAAGTAATGTTATTTTTATGTTTTTTTTAAAAGAATAAACAAATAATATGTGTATGTTTACTATGCATGAGTCCAGAACAAATAGCAGCCCTTTCTTTACTCAATAATTTACCCAATAACATGGGCTAAACACTGAGAACATCCATTTTTTTTTTCTTCCTTATTTGTGCTTTCAACAATAATTTGAAAGGGGCATGAGTCCCCTCATTTTTATAACTGATTCCAGTTTCGTAATTTCTATTCAAACCAACTGCTACCGTTTCCATTTTGGAATATGGCGGAACACCCATTTGTCTGGTACTGTAATATCCGATTTCTTATTTCAAAAGCTTTGTACAACACAAGTAGAAAAAAATAAATAAATAAATGGATGAAATAATATTAACTGTTGAAAGAAACTGATAGAAAACGAAAATTATTTACAATGAGATGTTTGGACGGCAAAGGCTAGGGCAGATTTTTACTTTTTTATTTTGCTGCCGAGGCTTTTTTTCTCTTAAAATACCATCTTAAGAAAATGATTTATATACAACATATATTTCTGTTAAATATATACACTTTACACAGTACAAAATGAGTTGAATAAAATAAAATAAAGAAATAATGAATTAATAAAAATAAAAAAATTAAAATAAATAATTACCTTCTTTTTTAAACGAGAAGGAAAAAAAAAAAGAAGAAATAAAAGGAGACTTATGTATATAGAATAAAATAAAATAAAATACCTCTTAATTACAAAATAAATAAGAATAAAAAATATAAAAAGAAAATAAGAATAATTAAAAGAAAAATCTTAAAATTTATAAGAATATTATATAGACCAGGTGCTATAGACACTTCGTTTATTCGACCAACGATAATGGTAATGTAAAGTAAACGTTAATGAATCTTAGAACTTAATCTTGAATAAATTGAAATAATTATAGGGACTGTACAGGCAGTAAAATTTATTTATTCATTTATATAGTGCTGAATAAATTTGTTAATAATATAAATTTATTCACTAGCAAAAGCCAAAATATCCATTAACCACTGGGATTATTTCAATCTCTGTATAATGGATTTTGTAATAAACATCATTGTGTATAATTAAAATTTACATGTGTAAGAAAACAATTAATACCATAAATTGCAAACAGTTATCTTTGCCAAACCGTTTTATGTAACTTATATTATACGTTATAAAACACTGTAACATTACTATGCAATGTAACTAAGCAAATACTTAGTGTTGTAATTGTAAACTAGGTCCCATAGAGTTTGTACACTAGTGCCTCTCTACTTTGTGAAACTGCTATATATCTTATACACATACCATTGGATTGAAACAGCAATAGTTAAAATGTGATATGTATTTACATAATTTATGCATTAACAAGCAAGTAGTTATTATATATATATATGAATGCACAGTAATAACTGGGCCACATCATATAATTACCACAATATCTGCAATAGTTCTCAATAATTATTAGGGTTTACATTTATTACTAATTTTCGTAATCAACAAAGTCATGTAATGCAAATGTCGCTGATATTTTAAGAGCAATTTTTTTTTTTTAAATTTAAAAAATATATTTAAAAAAGTTTCTATTCATCCATTAAAATTACAAACGGTTTTACTATTTACAATTTTGCATATTTCGATTTCAGATTGGAAGCTTATGTAAATTAAAATAATAGGAAGAAATCTGGGAAGGGAATAGCTAAGTTATGGTGATTGGTTTCGCAGAGCTGGAAAGCATCACAGACATTTTCCGTGATAGCATGCTTCTTTTTGTGGTCATCGACCAGTTTCGGGCATTCGCCCAAAATCAGGATATTTTTGTTAAACAGTGGAATAACATTCACTTGCACAGAGCAAGTACAATTGATACACATGTAGTGGAATCGTTTATTGGATGTTCTGATCCCACCGTGATACTACAAGATGTGGTGGAATCGTTTAATGTGATTCCTGAGGTATGTAGTAGATGTCTTGAAGAGGGCGGAAGTTAGTTTAGAGATTTTTGGAAGTTAGTGCTTGAGTTATTAACACGTAATTTATAAAAATAGACTGTATTTGTGCAATAATTTAAACGTAAAAATGGTAACTGTTAACAAGAAATACTTAGAAATAAATAGAAGATAAATAACTAATAAATTAGAATGATTAAGATAAATGAACTACTAAAGGTAATAAGTTTAAAATAAAAACTGTACAGGGACGCGTAAACTGCTGCTCGTATATGAAGACGTACTGAAGTATAATCGTATAATCCTCCCCTCTTCCAATGGGGGGAGTTTATATATTAGCGTGGGCCACACTCACACCAAGACATCTGTCCTAGTGTGCGACCTTGTGCAACCTTGGTAAGTTTGATGACCACCGATTTAGGTCAGTGGCCCGCCTTACGGTGCTTGCTTTGATGTAAGGGTATTTACCCTTGGTTTGTTAATTTGGCCGCGGCCTTGTCTTGAAGTCAGGCAGCTGGCTAGGCTACTAGTTGTAAATTATTATTTCTTTGTTATCTGTTGTAAAGGTTTGACATGTCATTACAGTATCATATTGTGCAAGTGTATGTTATCCTGATGATGGGCGAAACCGGTCGATGACCACAAAAAAGGAGCAGGCTATCATGGAAAATGTCTCTGATGAATAGCTAAGTGGTTAGCGTACTGGACACCCACGCTTAGGAGCTGGGTTCGAGTCCAGCTGTGCTACCCTTAGATTTTTTTTTTTCCTAGGAGCACCTATGGCCCACTGACCAGTGATGGACAGTGTTGTCTATAATGAAAGAACACTGTCCGGAGGCCGGCAGTGCACTGAGAAGGCCCCGGACGTCAATGGCCATAGTTGTTGACACGCCTTAAATTAAAAAAAAGAAATCATTTTTTCTTTAAAACACGTTTCTTCACTCATCAATATTAATAACATTTAAAAAAATATCTTGTGAGAATCGTAAACGAATTCTACTTGTTGCACGCCAATTTACCAGCGACATGATAAAATTACTTAAATGAGATTTTGGCCTTCTCTCCAAGAACAGAAACTACTAAAGATTGAGATATGGATAGATTATTACGCGCACTTATGAAAAAGACTCTCTTCATCCATAAAGCCATTCCCATTGTTTCCAACAAGATTCGCACCCAGACCGTTTTCATCACACTCTTTGCATTGGCTTAAGAAATTTGCGATCGTGACAAGCATAACTTGAAAATGAAAAATCACAGAAAGCTGAAACTTGGTGTAACGTTTAGATACTACCAAGGGAAGCGATATTAAAATGTTTGGTCAAAATCGGTCGACTGGATGATGAACCATGTTGCTGAATAGACTTTTCAGGTTTTGTGAGATTTTCTTTAAAACGGCTCCAAAGACTTTTTTTAAAACATGTGTGCCTATGTCATTAAAAAAGCTACACCTTTTATCTAAAACATTATTCCGGAAACATTCCCCACATAAGTGGGGTTTTGGCAGTGGCGATGCCATTTTAATATATTAAGGGGGACCGGAAAGTAATGTCGTTTCTGCACGTGTCGACATTCGTTGTCATGTCATTTATGAGCTCATTTACTTCAAAGTCGTGCTACATTTTAAGGACATTTTAAGGTTAGAGTGACTTGTTTACTCATTTATAATAATCTTAAACTTTTTTTTTGCAATTTATGGCGAAGTGGCCAGCCAAATACCAGAAGAGGTACATATCCGGCATTGTATGCATTTTGAGTTTCCCAAGGATAGTAACGCAACAGTTGCTACCAAAAACATTTGCTATGTTTATCCAAGTGCATTAGACGATCGTAAATGCCTAAAGTGGTTTTTTTAAAGTTCAAATCCTGTAATTTTGATCTTTTCAACTCGTATCGATCAGGAAGACCAACAACTTTAGACAATTATATGGTAAGGGCGGAAGTGGAAGCAAATTCATGTCAGAAAATCAAGAATCAGTCAAACACTCTTAACCAACCTTGTTCGATCATCCAAGAACATAGGTGTTTGGATCCCAGCATAATCTGCCCGAAGAAAACAAAGCTAACCAGGCCACCACATGCAACTTATTGCTTCAGCGGCTGAATACAGAAGCGTTTTTTGATCGCTTGGTCACTGGAGATAAAAAAAATGGGTCCTCTATGATAATCCAAAACGCAAAAGATACTGGCTCTCTCCAAATGAATCGCCACGATGTACAAGTAAGCTAAGTTTACCACCCCCCAAAGGCACTTTTGTGCGTTTGGTGGAGTAATCGCGTTCATTTTGAAGTGCTGAAACGTGGACAAACTGTCAATGACACCTTTACTGTGAACAACTGTATCCAGTAAATCAATCTTTAATTGAAAAACTGCCCAGCGATTGTCAACAGAAAAGGCGTTATTCTGCAACACGATAATGTAAGACCGCATTGCGCGAGACGAATCTTGGAAAAAATTAATGAATTGGAGAGGGAGATATTGCCTCGCCCTTCATAATAGCCTGATATTGTACCATTGGATTTCCATTTATTCCGATCGCTACCACATTTTCTAAGTGGCAAAAAATTTGAAAATTTGGATGATGTCTAAAATGCCATCTCCAGATATTTTGCTCAAAAACTAATTGAATTTTATCGATCCAGCACTGAAAATTCGCACACGTGGATGGCTAAAGGTTGTTGATAACGAGGGTGATTGCATCATTGATTAAAAATAAAAACTTGGTAAAAATTTATCTGTTAGAATTTAATGTAAAAAAAAAGACATTACTTTCCGGTCCTCCTAATATTATAATTAATGGGTCATTTCAGTAAATTATACGATTCAATCATCGAAGTATATTAATCTCAATCTATTGCTAAATTTCCGAGAGCAAAGGAAATGTGATTAGGAAGAGAGAAACTTTCTTGCCTAATTATTATGTTATATTTATTATGTGTGCACATATGTTCAATGCATATTTGCATATATTCGACATGAAATAGGGTCGACATGTGAAAGGGTAATATTCCATTTAAATAAATATGTAACTATTTAAATGGCGTAACAGAAAGTCATGTCTGTAGTTCACGTTAGTTTTTAATTTTTGAAAGTATTTATTAGATACAAATATATTAGATTCCTTTCAAGTGAACTATTTTTTTAAAGTTTCTCTGAGCTGCTTCATTTTAGTTTTTCTATTTAAAAATTTCAAATTAACATTCTTAAAGATAAAAAGTTAAAATGTAAAATTTGGTCATATAAAACATATTTTCAGATTTTTACTTAGTTTTACTGCTGCAAGAGAAACTATTTAAATGAGTTTTAACCAGAAATACTTGTTTGCAATCATCTGTTAACAAAAAATATTTTTAGCTAATCGTCTCGGACTTTTGTGTGTGAATAAGATTTCTCCAACAGAAATATCGCATGGAGCTCAAACTTATAATCTATTTATATACCCCTTCTTAAATGTCACAAAGATTTTGGTAAATTTCGGATGAGCTGGTACATAAAACCAATTTGAAAGTTGTTTGTATTTGCTTGGACCTTCAAGCTGCGTTGAAGGCGTTGGGTTCATGTGTATTCATTTGGTGAGTAGTAGAATATCCTGGAAGACAGGAAGTGTTTTTTTTCTCTAAGGATTTACTTCTAGTCTGGATACAAGATCATATAGGAATGATGTGGGAAGATGGGTTAGCCAAATAAGGCGCCACTCTCCCTTTCATTCAGGTCCCTAGCCTGCTCTTGATGAGCTTTTAGGCATATGACTATCAAGTTTCCAGCCATAGACAGCATTATCCAAAACATCATCTTGGGAGTTTTCGCCCAATTCTTCGACATTGCGAAAAGGAAATAATTGCCTTTTGATGCTGTGACTTAACATGTTCCGATCAATTTAATTTACTGTCAAGAATCATTCCAAGAAATTTTACCGATTTCAAAATCTTAAGAGAAGTCCCTAATAACCTAGGAGGTGTTAATCCTACGATCTTCATCCTATGCGTAAATAAATCCAATCATTTACCATGTTGAAGGCACTTTGCATTAGGTAGTTACTATAGTAATTGATGGACAAGTTGTTAATTCGCATTTTTTTTGTTTTTTTCTTTTTATTTTTAATGTTTCCAATTTGCAGCTGTGTCAAATTTTCAAATCAATAATGCTAGTTTATTAACTAATTAGATAAATTATAGAAGGTTTTGCCTTGCCTAGCAAGTATCAAAGCTAGTCTCAATGAAATGAAAAGACTGAGTCCTGTATTTCCTCTCCAAACATGAAAACTAGGTGAAGAATGTTACAACTAAGAAAATGAAACTGTTCAATGTATTAGAAAAATGGAAGAAATCTTTCATGCCTCTGGATTTACAAGTTAAGATATTTAAAGGTTCCAGTGGGTTATCGCCAGTCTAAGTTGCTTATTGGAGGTCCGGACAAGGCTAATTGTGAGTTCTTGCTGTCTTTCACGGACCACTCTCGGATCCCTTACTGGGCATTATGGTTGAAGGAGATGCCACAACTTAATGGGCTCTTGCCTCCCTTCTGTACAGTTTGTGAGAATCAACCATCCATCTTATGACAGTTAGCTTGTCAGCAAATAAGGTTCAGGACTTTTGGTAGGAACAGAATGTCAGTGGAGGAGCTTAGGCAATTTCCATTTAGAGTTTCTGTCCGATTGTTCCGACTGTGTATAAATAAGTGAGTTCAATTCGGATCTGGATTTTTATCTAGAACCCTATTTGTTAGATTTTTGGGATGGCTATGTAGGCCTAGATGAACTTTGTATAGCATTGCGGCTTGATCCCTCCCCACAGACGAATAATGATACTAATAATAATATATTGTGCCATTGTTAAAAACTGTAAGTAATGCACCATTAAGTACATTCCATATATCATCTGTTCAAAATATGTAGAGATTAAAAAACCGAAAAAAATACTACTAAACATAGGGAACGAATTAGCACAGTGGTAGCGGCGCTGGGCTAGCAACACGGAGGTCGCTGGTTCGAGTCCAGCAGAGCTGCTCTAAGATTTTCTCTTCCTAGAAGCCTCTGCCGCTCACTGTCCTGATAGAGAATACTGTTGATCACCAATCTTATCTCTAACGAAAAAATACTGTCCTGGGGCCGGCCTTGCACACAGAAGGCTCCAGATCTTAATGGCGATAGATGTTGATGCGTAAAAAAGAAAAAAATAATACTAAAATATTAGTATATTGATTTAATAAAAACAATATGAAACAACTTACGTTAGGGAAGTCCCCATTTTTAGAGCGATGTGAGAACACGTACAAGTAAGTGGTGACGTCACTCTCAGGTGTTGAATGATAGATGGCTGTTTGCACCAGCGGAGCTATAACCATGGAATCACTTAGTATTCCTATAGTTGCGTCACGTGCATCTTCAGCTGCAGAATTACCACGTTTATGATCATTATACACTAACATGGCCTTTGTTTTTGCTGTATCTGGATGCATCTGTTAAGCAAATAGTTATAATTAATCGAAATTAGGCATTCCAGTTTTTTTCAAACTCTTTTATTTGATAGTATTTTTTATATTTTTAATTTTTATTGTTATTTACAACAGCATAAGTGCATAAGCATGTGAATAAACATAAAACACAAGAGAGGAGAAACTACCCTGTGGTAGCACTCCTAATAAATATTGTTAATGTTCGATATCTTCTGTGAGTAAGTCTCGCAATCCAATCGTCGACGTTTCAGGCGTCGGAGAGGATTGTCAGGGAGGGTTCAGGACGAAACACGACGGCCAAGAGGATTATGATGAGAGCAAAAGCAAATATGGAATTTATTATATCGTAATAGTATTTGATTTTATTTAATCTAGTTGAGACTGGAACTGGGCTTTCTTTTCAATGTCCTTAACCATTTTTGAGATTGTCCGCGGCTGAGAAGCTAAACATAATTCTTCACATAGTAAGAGGTCAACGATATCAGTGGATATCGAAACAAGAATTACCGAAAAAAAAAACAATTTCAAAAATTTACCTTGATCGCAATACTTCAACTTATATGCGTAAGAGAAAGTAAAGAGAAATTGAAGTGATTATATTACTAGTGAAATGGTAGCAAAAATCAAGTTGATAGTGAAGAAATGAAAAAAGCCCACAGCTAAATAATTAATCTTCATAATTTTTACTTTTTATTTACTGAGTAATGCAAGAAGAATACATAGAGGGTAGAGTGACCGAGTGATAATGTTGGTAGTGTGATGAAATTGTAGCGTTGGCTGATATCGTGTGAAGAGTGACGTAGGTAATTAGAACTCTTATTTGTTCTAACGGTGGTGAGCTAGTGTGGCTAACTAGGTGAACCTTTTAAGATTAATATTGAGACTTGTTAATTCTTCAAAGTAAATCTGGCGACTGTTGGATATGTCGTACAACTGCTCTTAATTCCTCAAGTTTATTTGGTGATTGACTCATTAAACCCTAATATGGACGGTTGTTCTTTAGTTTCTCTCATAGCTTTTAGGTTGATACTCATTCGCTAATACATTGAAATGGATATAGACAGTGAAGGTAATACGTAGTTACGCATTCTTTGAGACTTGAAGGTGGCGCCTCGATAAGGCTGCTAATGGAACTATCAAGTCCAACTTTTAACTAGCAAATTTTATGGTGATTGAGTCCATGTTATATTTTCTAAGATTTGTTCAGGCGAACATAGAACATTCATCGTCAGACAAACGTGGTCCTCCTTAGCCTGATTTTCACATTTTTAAAGACAATCGTCAACATTGTATATTACGACTAATAGTATAAAATAGAAGAATTAAAAATTAAAAAAAAAAAAAAATCAGGGAAAATAAACAGAATATTAATTATGGACCATCATAATACATATCAATTAACAGAGTATTATAATCCATTGACCCTATTGGATTAAAGCCAAAATTATCTATTTATATGAATCGTCATGCTCATCTCTCACAGTATTATGTAATTTATCATAACAAAATTGATATTCAGCCAAGTTATTTTTACGCAATTCTTTTATTCTTTGTTTATTCATGTGTAAATAAATAAATAAAAGAAAGATCATTGTACTGAGAAAATGTAAACATAATTTCAAATTATCAAAGGAGAAATTTTTTTTTTTTTGTTAAAACTAGTGAAAAATTATATTTGGAAAAAAACTTAATTTTCCTATATTTCAGTTTTTAATTCAGAATAATTTATTGTCACACACACTTCATTTTTTTTTAATGCTACAAGATGGTATAAAATAAATATGAAATTTAACCACTCTAGAGGAAAACCCAAGAGCTTTAAGCTACTTTCAAAATTTTTTTGCAACAGATCGTTAAAATATCGACTTTTCAAAATTAAAATTAGCTCCTTATATGTACAGAAATGCTTGTGGAAAATCTTTTATTTACTTCTTTTATGAAAATCCATTTTTGAGGGGGAAAAAATCCATTTTTGAGGGGGTAAATTTTCTTCACTCTTACAATTCTTATTAGTGTTTATTAAAACTGTTGGCATTTTTATGGAGAAAATCACAAAAAAACTTAAAAACATATTCAATTAAGTCGCACATTCGCTCAATCGATTTTCTTCAAACTCGACAATGACATCATTACATCATTGACATCGGCAAAGTACACCAAAGAAATAATAATTTACAACTAGTGGTTCCAGCCAGCTGCTTTCTTAACAAAGGGCAGTAATAAAACAGCAACCTAGTTGGCCGCCGACAGCAGCGGCCAACCAAACAAACAACAAAGCCTTTTCATCAATACTTACATCAATAAGCAAGCACCGCGATAAGGTTGGCCACTGAACTGACCTGAATAAGGTCACCAAACTACGAAGGTCGCACACTAGGACAGATGTCTTGTGAGTGTGAACAACAGTAATATATAAACTCTATCATATACGACGAGAGGATTATTATATCATCTACGGCCAAACGAGCACGTCTTTATACACAAGCGGCAATTTACTATACACAGTTATATTCGAACTTATCCTTCTCTTAGTTGTGCATCTTAGTTAGTTATTTTATCATTCTAATTTATCTTCTATTTATTATTAAGTATTTTATTATAATTATTAGTTACCATTTCTAACGTTCAAAGTATTGTTCAGCTATAGTTATTTTTATATAAACCGTTTAATTATTCGAGCACTAACTTCCAAAATCTCTCAACTAACTTCCGCCCTCTTCAAGACATCTGCTACTCCAGGAATCACACACCTGACGATTCCATTACAACAACATATTTAATTCTAATTAGTATAATTTAGATGATAGAACTGTGTAATAAACTGAAAAGGCATCTTAGAGAAAACCATGACCACGTCTCTCGCCCAAAAGTGCTATTGAATGAATTTTCCAGGAGAAATGTTACAAATAAAAGTTTTAGCTCTTTGCATGTATGGTACATATAATAAGCTTAAAGAAAATCGTTTGGAGACCGTTTTCGAGAAAATCACTAAAAACTGACAAAAACCAATTAGTAAAGTGGCATTTTCGGTTGATTGATTTTGCCCGAAATCATCGTGTCTGAAGCGGTGGTAGTAAACCTGAACGGAATACCAAGTTTTAGCTGTCTGCAACTTTCCGTTTTTGAGATATTCTTTTCACACACATACACACCATTTTCTAAAAATCATTTTCTTGGACTCAAGGGACCTCAAAACACGTATTTTCGGTGGAACCTCAATTTAGAAAATCTGGCACAATCGCAATACTTCCTCTTGACGATTATTATTAAGAGAAAGTAACAGCAAAGAATTGGAAAACTGTACACAAATTATTACTTTCCAGTTGCTAATTTTAGTGAGCTATCCATGGATAGTGGCTTTCAAAAAATAAATTTCAATAAATGTTGTTATGTCAGATCTGGGAAAGTTTAGAACGTCTTATTTTCCGGAGTAGTCATAAACTAATGTATCCTAAAGTACACTAAAACAACTGCATAAACTAAAGTATACTAAATGCAATTGTTGTCATAAGAATGAAAACTCTACGGAACGGCCATAACATTCCCTTGCTACAATTATCATAATTACGGTTAATAATTTTTTTTTTTAACTTAGTAATGCACTACAATTAATAGTATAAAATGAATATGTTGTTTGAAAGAAAGTATATTTCTGGTCGTAACTGCCCAGAAAATTCTTAACCTGCCTCAGTCCCGAGTTGGTTCTCGGCTTCGTGATCGATTCTGAGCACTCTCCCGAAGGTCCCCCCTTATCCCACAAATTTGGAAGGCCCTATGATACCGCAATCTCTTCTTGCCAAGGCATCGGCCATCTCATATTTGTGTGAAGGTCATTATTACAATTTATTAACCAACCGGCCCACCAATATATTTCCATCTTGTGATGTGATGGCAAGAAGAAGAAAGAATATATAATTTTTAAATAAATCTAAAAATTATAACTAGTGGTTGGAATTTGGAAAAGGATCCAGCCAGCCGCTATCTGCAGATCAAGAACCGCGGGAATACCCTTTCAAACAGGGGTCAATATACAGTCAAGAGAACCGCCGCAAAACCCTTTTTGTATTTCGTTAATACAAGGGTCAATGTACACCTGGCCACCATCTGTTAACAAAGCGTCGCCACCCCGGCCAAAACAACCTTTGTTAACTACCGACCTCCACTAGGGTCAATATACTACGAGAGATGTCTTAGTGTGGCACGTTCTTATACATCAGCCAATGTGTGAGTGATGCAAATATAAAGTCGCCCCACTGGAGATCCAGATCAGTTAAGTGCGAGTTATCGATCAGTTAAGTGCGAGTCCTCAATCAGTTAATTTCGAGTTATCAATCAGTTAAGTGCCAGTACGAAAGAAGATCAAAAGCACCATCACACGTCACGAGCGCGTCCCAATTTAAGGTTTTCACACTACTTCTTTAATATTTTATATTCATTTACAATTGTGCATCTTAGTTTTTCTATTTCAATACACTTTAAATTATTTGTTAAAATATAGTATATATTCATAAATCAGTAGTTCGTATATCGAATACCAATTCTCTAATCTCTCTGTTAAGGTGAAAGTACTGCTATCTAGTTGTGGAAAGCCGAAGCTTAATCCAGGTTCTGGTCGCTGCTGCGATCTAGCTATAAGGCTTAGCATTTTGAGTAACATTACAAATGTATAACAGTGTGACTGTATGTAAACATGGACAGAAGGTGTTTTTAACAATATAAGTATGTGTTTTAGCAACCAAGGTTTTGTTTTTTACCCCTAACCACTGATTATTTTACATACAATTAGCGCACTTAACATGGTCCTACCAGCCGAATGTTTATAATTTAATAGCAATTGTGAACCAGAGCGTATACAGTAAATTTTTAGTGAGTTAGTGTTCAGTACAAATTTTGTCGGGAACCTTTCCACTAACATAAAAAAAAAAGTTAGAAACTATAAGAAGAAGTTAGATTATTATAAGAAGAATTGCATTGAAGAAGCCTTCAGCCAACAATTGGTAAGTCTCTAATTTGAGAATTCGACCAATTCCTATAACAGTATTCATAACCTATCCCTGCCTCTTTAGATATTAAACTCTTAACTTTAACTTACAATACATACTCTCTTATAATATACTCTAGTTTTTAAAAATATATTTACAAAAAATAATTTACTTGTAATATAAATTTACAAGAATGGGGAAACAGCAATTTAAAGTGAATATTAAAGCGCTACACAGCCACAGAGGTATTATAAAAGCTTCTTTAACAAGGTTTACCTTTTTAAGTAAATTAGAGGAAGACAACATAGACATTAGCCTACTAAAGGTCAAATTAGAGAAAATAGAACCATTGTGGGACAAATTTAATGAACTACAGACGGAAATAGAGTTATTAGATCCTATAGATGAGGAAGAACTAGCGGAAAGAGAATGTTTTGAAGATGAATTTTGTGTCTTAGTCAGTAAAGCTAGAAATATAATGGACAAGAGATTAGCGTATGATAAGGAAGACTTGCAATCAATAAAATCTAACGATTCAGAATTACAGAGAAGTATTGTTGAACTTCCAAAAATCAACCTTCCAACGTTTGATGGTAAGTGGGAAGAATTCCATTCCTTTAAAGAAGAATTCAATTCTTTAATAGACTCAAGGATAGATTTAGCACCCATTCATAAATTTCGTTATCTCATTAGAGCCTTAAAAGGTGATGCGGCCTTAGCCATAAAGGCAATGGAAATTTCGAACGACAATTACAAGCAGGCATGGGAAGCGCTTGAAGAACGCTTCGATAGTAAAAGGCGGATTGTCAACAAGCATGTGAAGGCAATCTTAGATGTTGAAAATGTAGAGAAAGCACAACCTCATCAATTCAAAACCTAATCAACACGGTGTCATCACACCTTAGATCATTAAAATCAATGGGATTTCCTACCGATCAATGGGATGCCCTTCTCGTGCAAATAATAACAAGAAAACTCGACTCAGATACTAGGCTACGTTGGAAGCAAGTAGGAAATAAAAACGAGGTACCTTCAATGACACAGTTAATGACATTTCTCCAAGAAAGGACGGATGTGATGGAAGCATTAAATGAAGATAAACCTCTCAAGATTCTCAAGAACGTACACCATGGAAAGCAAGATCATTGGTTACAGGCAATCAAGCTCAGCCAAACAAGAAAACATCATTTTCTTCGACGGAACCATGCGATTGTTGCGGAAAAGCACATAGAATTTTTGCATGCCATTTGTTCCGCAATTTAGCTGTTCCAACTCGCATTCTCGAAATTAAAAGATTGGGTCTGTGTGAGAATTGCTTCAAAAAAGGCCATTCACGAGACAAATGCCAGGGTGTAACCTGTAAGAAATGTTCTAAATTTCATAATACGCTTCTTCATCTTGAAGATGCAGAGAAAATTGAGAAGAAGAAAAACGTAGAAAGCGAGATAATATCAAGAAATGCATTTTCTTATGGTTCTAAAAAACCCAGACCTACAATTTTATTGTCTACAGCAATTGTGCATGTTTTAAATAAGAATGGTAAGGCGATCGAATGTCGGGTTCTTTTAGATTCAGGCTCGCAGTCAAACTTCGTCAGTGAAAACTTGGCTAAGCAGTTATCAATGCCAGAATACAATCGTCGCATTACAGTCAGCGGAATTGGTGGTAATATAACGGATCCGTTAAACTCTATTCGGTGCTCCATCAAATCCAGATATGAGCAGTTTGAACTCGATTTAGAATTTTTGGTATTACCCAGAATAACTTTACCTCTTCCGGAGGTTCAAGTGAATATATCATCTTAGAAAATTCCCAAGGATATTTTCTTAGCAGATCCCAAGTTTTATTGCCCAGGTAATATCGACATGCTCATAGGAGCCGAACAGTTTTTTAATATCGTAAAATGGCAACAATTGCCTCTTGGAAACAATCTTCCTAAGCTCCAGAACACCACCTTTGGATGGGTAATTGTAGGCCAGGTAAAAGAATCATTTCAGCAGTTATCACCCACCTACGAAGTTACACAGTGTGGTTGTAGTTGTTTAATTGAGGAAAATCTCAAGAAATTTTGGAATATAGAAGAGTTTTCCACTCGGTCAGCGCTTTCGCTTGAGGAAAAGGCCTGCGAAAGAAACTTTGAAGAATCTACAAAACGAGATGAAACTGGTCGATTTGTTGTGAATCTTCCCGTGAAAGATAACATTAAACTGTTAGGTGATTCAGAGCAAATTGCTTTAAAGCGGTTTTATCATCTCGAAAACCGACTAAGCAAAGATGAAGCCTTAAAAACAGCTTATTGCAATTTCATGAATGAATATCTGCAATTGGGTCATATGAAGCTGGCGGAGGTCATAGATGTTAAAAATTTAGTATACTATTTGCCACATCACTGCGTGGTGAATGCTCACAGTTCTACCACAAAACTGAGAGTGGTATTTGATGCTTCGGCAAAAACCACAACTGGTCTTTCATTAAATGAAGTTCTAATGGTTGGCCCAACTATCCAGCAGGATTTGTTCTCAATCGTCCTTCGGTTTAGACAACATAGGTATGTAATTAGTGCAGATATTACCAAGATGTATCGTCAGATAAAGGTAGCTGAAGATTTCACCAACTTGCAAATAATCTTTTGGAGAGACAACCCGAAAAAAAACCACTCAAAAAATATCGACTAACAACTGTCACCTATGGTACAGCTCCAGCTTCTTACTTAGCTACCAGGTGTTTGAAGCAAGCAGCATTGGATGAAATGGAGAATTTTCCAAACGGTTCCGCAATTATTGTTAAGGCCTTCAAATTTCTCTTAAAAAGAATAGTGGGCCAAGCCCTTTTGACTTATAAAGAAATGTCAACTTTCTTAGCACTAGTAGAGGCATCCTTAAATTCCCGTCCCTTGTGTCCTCTTGATTCCGATCCAAATGACTTATCCTCTCTAACCCCAGGTCATTTTCTCGTGGGAGATGCTATGACGGCGATACCACAAGACGATGTAACTGGTCCAAGAACTATCTCTCGCTTTTGCAAATTAGAAATAAATGGCAAATGCAGCAACCCAATTTGCAAATAGGTCAACTGGTCTTAATGCAAGAAGAAAACTTACCTCCCCTAAAATGGCCATTGGCTAGAATTATAGCGACACATCCAGGTGATGACAATTTGGTGAGAGTTGTTACTTTAAAGACTACAACTGGCATCTTTAAGAGGCCTGTGTCTAAGATTTGTTGGTTACCTATTGATGTAGATGAACCCATGAAAACTGAGTGCTAACATATTTTATTTGTGCCAATCGTGTGTCCATAGAGAATGTAGCTCATTTATTAAAAGTTGGTTGATTTAAGATATTTAAGCCTAAACTAATTAGGAGTTTTTAAATTAAATTTTATACTTTTAATTGTCATGTCTTTACTTTGTTTAAGTTTGAATGTATTGATTATTTTCATTCTTTTATATATAATGGTATTCAAACAATGTTATTTGGCTTTGTTGAACACTTAAATTGTTCAAGAGGAGCGGCATGTTAAGGTGAAAGTACTGCTATCTAGTTGTGGAAAGCCGAAGCTTAATCCAGGTTCTGGTCGCTACTGCGATCTAACTATAAGGCTTAGCATTTTGAGTAACATTACAAATGTATAACAGTGTGACTGTATGTAAACATGGAGAGAAGGTGTATTTAACAATATAAGTATGTGTTTTAGCAACCAAGGTTTTGTTTTTTACCCCTAACCACTGATTATTTTACATACAATTAGCGCACTTAACACTCTCTAACAACACTTACTCTTTCCTTCAACTTCTGGTATCCATAAAACGATACCAACACAATCTGGTAGCATGTATTATATTACGTGACGCGTCAGGTTGTTCTTATAACGATATATAATAGTGATATAATAAATAATAGAGGGTTTAACATAATATGCAATTTTCCGTGTTGTGCAAAATCACAGTTCATTTATTTGGTTCATTGTTTCACAATCATTTCCATCCTTATCTACTAATTGTCATAAGCGAGAAACAATGTTATATATATATCCTAGATTTATAAAATACCGAGTGAAAATATATCTTTCATTCTAAAAGATAACTGTCTCAAATGGTACAAATATGCTCTCCCACAATCTGTTGAGAGTTAGGGGAACTATATATTGTTTAATTTAATAAAAATTCCGACGTTTAAGAAGGTGGTAAAACCCAACTATGAGAATGTGATATGAAAAAGAAATATGATTTCCTCCCCCCCACCAGATTCTTACTAACCGCACAATACTTTTGTTATTAACTCAAGTTTTATGCCAAATCTTCTATTATTATTTCATGTTTTCTGTTATGTAAAATTCAGTTATTATTTTTTAATAACTAAGAAAACTAAGCTGCCTTGCAGTATATCAAGACGAAAATTTGATTTGCTTTGAAATATGTGCTGTTCTTAGTTTTGATAATTCACACATTTATTACTTAAAATAATCGACATAAAACTATAAAATGAATAGGTTTACTTTATTTTCATTCTGGACATATTTTTATTTATTTTACATTCGCAAACCTTTAGCCTGGAAAAATAAATAACGGAGTAAAGATGGAAAATAATATAAAGTGAATCAAAAATTCTAAATCTCTTAATCTCGTCAAATTTTATATTTAATATAAAATTTGAATTTTTGTAAGTGATAAATAAATTGAAACAAATTTATATGAAAACATGTACATAATATATAACATAAACAGAAATGTGAAGTATTATAAAATAAAATAAAAAATAAATAAATAAGGCAAGTGTAATAATTTAGAAAGAAGGAAGAAATAATATGGTAAAAGATTTCGGAAGTAAGGCAGACACACTGCTCACCAAGATATTAAGTTAAAGTGGCTATATAAAGAAGTTAGGGTGACAAAATGACATCACTAGTGGCGTTATGGAAACTACAAAAATTAATACTAACCAATGACAATGTTCTTTTTATATAAACAAGTTTTATATTACAGTCTCGTTTAAATAAGTAATATTAATATTGTTCTTATTAAATAAATTAAATGGATAAATTCTGAAATCTCTCGGAATAAAACAAAGTCAAAGGATCTGTGATTTGGGCACTTTTCAGAGTTTTTGTATGAGTTCGTTTAGTGTTCAGAAGCTTTAATTGCACGCAATTGCTGTAGGATTGCATTTACTGCAAACCTAAAATGAATAATATTAGGAGCAATACAACCTTTAATTTACGCTTAATATTATAAAAACTTTCATAGTGGTATCTTATGTTCCTGTATATATAACATCATTTTAGGAAAAAAATTTTAACGGAATAATGTGAATTCCTTGGAGAAAATTTTGTAGTTGTTTAACATCACTTTTATTTTATTCCATTAGTATAAACGACCAAATACAAGATGGCGGACTTATATTGGATCTTGCATTTCTGTCTAATTCACTTTTGCTTTCTTTTTCAACAATGGAATAAAAAATTCGGAATTTTTTCTTTATAGCCCACATTAATTATATAAAATAATAAATATTATGTCCAGGAATAACTTGATTTTTGCCATTTTTTTTTTTTTTTGCAAAATTTGATAATTTATAAAATACCTACGAAGGGGAAATTAGTAAAACAAAAAAAAAAATCTGATGTGAAACACTCACACAACTTTCTCTTACTCCTGTTCTCAAAATTATTATTGAGAAAAGTTATAGAATGTGTACCAAATATAACGAAATTTGTCGAAAACTGAAAAAACTTCAGTAAATGCGCACTTTCGGCTTACAAATTTTCTTAAAACTTGGAATTTAGGCCATCTATTTATTTCTAATTAATTTTGTTTGGATGACAGAATTGTATAATCAATAAAGTGGTATCATTACCACTTTAGAGGAAGCTGTAACCCCAAGTAAAGTGGTACTTCCGGTTGAAGAATTTTAACAGATGACCCACTGTCGGGTCCCATGGTGATATCTAAACGGAATATCAAGTTTGAACTTTCTACGATTTTTCGTTTTTGAGCTATGCTGTTCACATACACACACACACACACACACACACATACACATACAGACACACACACGCACGCACGCACACACACACACACACACACAGACCATTTGCTAAAAACCACATTTTTGGACTCAGGGGATCTCAAAACGGATATTTCCGGTGAAAACTCAATATCGAAAATTTGACACGAGGAGTAAGAGAAAGTAAAAAATTCTAAATTTGTGTTTTCAAAGAAATAATTACTTGTAAATATTTAACCAATCACATTGTAAAAGAGAAGGTGGCAAAAGTGTAGGCGTGGTCAACAAGATAATTTTAAATTTCTGATTGGCCTAACACATATATCCACATTTCACATCTTCTCTTCTACACTGTGATTGGTTAATTATTTATAGCTAATTATTTCTTTGAAAAAAAAAAAAACAGTTTAGAAATTTTTACTAATTCTCCTTTCGTAGTTATTTTATAAATTATCAAATTGTGCAATAAGCATTTTTTATAAAAAAAAAAAAAAAATGCAGTCTAAATTGTTCGGTACAATAAGGGCATTAAAAACTAAAATGCAAAATTTCAAGTTATTCTCAGCACAATATTTACTACTTTTTAAATAATATGAACTATAAAGAAATGATTCAGAATTTTCATTCCTTTGTTGAAAAAAATATGCAAAAATGAATCAGGCAGAAATGCAAGATCCAATATAAGTCCGACATTTTGTATTTGGGTGTTTATACCAATGGAAAAAAATAAAATTAATGTTAAACACCGTCAAAATTTTATCTAAGGAATTCAAAGTATTCCTCTGAATACAGAAGCATTTTTTTGTTTGTAAGAAACAAACTTTTTTTCGACCTGGAGCTTCTAGCTATTCATTGTATTATCATTAATTTTATGTAGGCGGCGCAGTCCATAACTTATTGAAAGAGTAACAAAAAGATGGAATTCTAGGCTTGAGCTAATGCAAACAAAATCTAGCATAAAGTAAATCTATTCTAGTTTCTCACAACAACTTGAATAAAGAGAATCGAACTAATTAATTATACAATCAAACAAATAAATTATAATAATAAGAAGAAATGTTATATATTAGAGTTCGATAAACTGGAGACTACGTAGCTATGTAAATTGGAGTAAGAGAAAGTTTTGGGAGTGTTTCATATTAGATTTTATTATATTTAATTATTAATTGTAATCTGTTAGGTACAATGTAATACTCGCTTTCTAGCGGCTTCCCAAACGACTTGACTAACTCATAAACTCATCGATTTGGTACAATAACAAAAAAAATTTGGTGTGAAACACTCACACAACTTTCTCTTACTCCTGTTCTCAAAATTATAATTGACAAATGATATAGTTTCTGTACCAAATTTAACGAAATTCGTTGAAAACTTGAAAAACTGTTCAGTAAAAGCGCACTTCCGGTTTAATAAATTTCTTAAAACTCGGAATTTCTGCCATCTATTTATTTCTAATTAATTTGGTTTGGATATTAGAATAGTATAATCAATTGTGATAGCACTTCAGAGAGAAACGTAACCCCACCCTTCCCCTAAAAGTGCCCTTAAATGAATTTTCCCAGAGAAATGTTGTAAATAAAAGTTGTAGATCTTTACATGTTTAGTTTATAATCAAAGTTTCAAGAAAATCGTCGGAGCCATTTTTGAGAAAATTGCGAAAAAGAGAATAAATCATTTAGTAAAGTGGTAAAGTAAACGCACTTCCGGTTATCCGATTTTTTTCAAACTCGGAATATCAACAACATATTTAATTCTAATTATGATTATTTAGATGACAGAATTGTCTAATAAACTGAAACAGCATTTTAGATGAAAACTTAACCCCACCCCTCCATCATAACTGCCCTTAAATAGAGTTTTCCAGAGAAACGTTTCAAATAAAAGTTGTAGCTCATTGTATGTGTAGTTGATATACTAAATTTCAAGAAAATCGTCGGAGCTATTTTCGACTATAACGCAAAAAAGTAAAAAAAAACTAATACTTCCGGTTGAGGAATTTTTACAGATGACCCACTGTGAGGTCCTATGGTGATACCAAAACGGAATATCAAGTCCCACCTTTCTACGGTTTTTCGTTTTTGAGCTATGCTGTTCACATACATACACACACACAGTCCATTTGCTAAAAACCACTCTTTTGGACTCAGGGGACCTCAAAACGGATATTTCCGGTGAAAACTCAATATTGAAAATTTGACACGATTACAATACTTCCTCTTACTAGGAGTAAGAGAAAGTAAAAAATAAAAAAATTAAAGAAATCTAATGCGAAATACTTACACGATTTTCTCTCATATACCTGCTAATACAATTAATTAGAAAATTACCAGTTTTTTATAAACATCCAATTAGCAACCTACCAACCCAAATGCAAATAAAGCGCATTATAGCTCACAAGGGCGCACTAATAACATTGAACCAATCAAAATAAAATTTGAAATTTAACATTCCTGGAATTCCATAAAACTATCTAAAATTATTTTCTTCTGAATGAATATTTCAAATAAAAGTGATAGGTTAAATCTGCACAGTTGCCAATCAAAGTTTAAAGGAAATAGTTATAGTCATTTTCAAGAAAATTATAAAAACCTAAAAAAAAAAAAAAATCCGGAATATGGCACTTACAGTATTCCGATTTTTTTTCAAAATTTGCAACGCTAGCAAATCTGACACCACGTTTGAACATCCTGTGATTTTTCCTACGAACACAGATCAATTTCTAAGAACTACTTTCTTTTTTTTTTTTTTTTTTTTTGAATCAGCAAGTTTCAAAATTTATACTTCTGGTCAAAATACAATATTTAAATTTTGACCCAATCGCAATACGACCTCTTACAGCAGTTTTTAGGTAGGTTTTTAGTATATGGTGTGTGTGTTTGTGTTTGTGTCAATGTGTGTTTTGTGGAGCGCACAGCAAAAACGAAAAATAGTAGAAAGTTCAAACTTGATATTCCGTTTAGGTATCACCATGGTATTCGACAGTAGGTCATCTATCAAAAAATTCCTCAACTTTACTAAATGACTTTTCTTTTTTTTCATTTTCTTGCGATTTCCTCAAAAATGGCTCCGACGATTTTCTTCAAAACTTTTTATATCAACTAAACATACAAAAATCTACAACTTTTAGCTACATTTCTCTGGAAAAACTCATTTAAGGGCACTTTTGTAACGAAGGAGGGATTAGGTTTACCCTCTAAAGTGCTATTTCAGTTTATCGTAGAATTCTGTCATCTAAATAATATTAATTAGAAATTGAATGTGTTGTTAAAATAACAAATTTGGAAAAAATCGGATTACCGGAAGTGTGTTTTTTTACTGAAAGGTATTTTTCAGTTTTTGATATTTTCTTGAAAAATGGTTCCAATGATTTTCTTTAAACTAGGAATGTGAACTACACATATTCCTAGTTACAACTTTAATTTGAAATATTTCTCCTGACAAAGTCATTTAAAGGGGTTTTTGAGAGAGGGAGTGGGGTTAAGTTTCTCTCTAAAGTGCTATCGCAGTTGATATACAACAAATCTTCCATCCAAACAAAATTAATTAGAAATAAATAGATTGGCAAAATTCCGAGTTTCAAGAAAATTAATAAATCGGAAGTGCGCTTTTACTGAACAGTTTTTTTCAGTTTTCGACGAATTTCATTAAATTAGGCTTACTAACTATAAAATTTGTTAATTACAATTTTGAAAACTGGAGTAAGAGAATGTTGTGTGAGTGTTTCAGACCAGATTTTTTTTTTTTTTTTTTTTCTGAGAAAGTGTTACAAATTAAAGTGATAGGTTTTTATCTCTGCTGCTATACGAGAAAATTCCAAAAAACTAATACCATAAAGTCGCATTTCCAATTTATTCCCATTTTCTTCTAATTTACCTTCATATTCTTTTATATATTTTAGTATAAAATAAGTTGGATGAATGTTAAAATTATAGTTTCGGTAAATTTTGAAGAAAGCTGCTTAGCGTAAACAGCACTCAAGAATTTTTCCAAAACATCATTTTTCCTGGTGCTAGGTTGCGGCAACTTTGACAGATTAGCTTTGCCTCCCTATTTCTAAATTATTATTTCATCGCCCGCATATTTGGTGGTGGGATTGTCGGCGTCTTTTATCTCCCCGGGTTCGCGCCTTACTTATTTTCCCACACTCTTAAAACGTTGTCTTCCTATAAAATTTCTTCACTTGTCTTCTATAGTTTGCTGGACAACTGTGTTTGTGCCGTTCTCTTCTTCTGTCGCCCCATTAGCTAACATCGGTTTACCAGTCTGCTAATTTTGCCTTTAAATTTTGTGTCGCCATACACGCCTATTCGCCGTGTTAATTAATATTGACTCCTCGGTGAGCAATAAGACTCTTCTCTACGCGCCATCACTTTCACGAGGCTATTTCATCTGCGCCTTAGTGGACTCGCCATCAAACGCCGCTTCAACAACGGCATCATCCGCTTCTAAAGGAGCATTCTAATCCCTCTACGCTCGCCTGAGTTCCTTTCTTTCGCCACCCACGCCCCCCCCACCCATACACACACACATACACACACACACACACACACACACATACACCACCTCTTCCTTTCTCAGTCTGCCGTTCGTCTCATCAACCCTTCTTCGATTCATCACTCACCGTCACCACAGGGTAAGTTTCGTTTTCATTTGTTTTATATTATTATTTATTTTTGATTTTTCACCCACCATCTCGCCTTGGGTATCTGCCGCGCAGACACCTGGGATAATGTATTTCAAATAAAGGTTATAGGTATTTATATTAGAATGAATATGGATAGTTTTGTGCTTATGGATAGTTTGGTGGTATTATTGGATATTTATTGGATAACATGTTTATGCTTCCTGAGAGATTTCGATTTTGAGATATTCTGTTCATACATATGCACACATGCACACAAAGACAATTCGCTAAAAAAAAATTGTTTAGAGTACTCAAGAGTACTCAAACCATATATACCCGGTGAAAACAGAATATTGGAAAACAATATAATCGTAATACTTCCTCTTACACCCAACATTAAGTGAATGCAAACAGAAAAAATAATATTTTAAAGTAATTCTGAAAATAAAAGAGGAGTCCAATCCAAATGAAATTCCATGCTTAGATCTGAAAAAGTGATTGTCTGTAAAATATAGAAAAGAATAAAATATACAAAATATTCAATTTAGTCTGTAACCCTTTTCTCTCATTTTTTTTTTGTTTTTGTTTTGAAAAAGAATAAGATAAAACAAGTGAATTTCATTACATTGTACAAATGTTTCTGATAATGTATTAGTTTTAAAGTTATTTGTTCAGTTAAATTTGTATTCAATGTTTATAATGATGAGTTTCATCTGTGTGATGAAAACAGTGGCAATTGTTTCGATAATGAGTGAGTAGGTAGTGTAGACTTTAGTGATAAGTTACAAAGTTCGTATATACAACTAGTTCAGTATAAATAAGCATGCTACCAGTTACAATCTAAACAATCAATGATATAATCTACATATTCTTGATTAATGAAATAATATCAATAGTATATTTAGTATTGTAATTAATTAGCAATCATCAATGGTTCAAATTTTTTTTTTTTGAAGCTCCTAATAACAACAAACCAGTGAAAAATTAAAAAAGTAATAAGTTAGACGTAAAATATGTATCAATATGAAAATTCAAGAATGAATTAAAACAAAAAGTTCTTTCAACTTATTTATGGATTAGAAATATCTTCAGGAAAAAACAGGATCAATTTTATTACCTATGAAGCTGTTTGTGGTCCCTGTGAAGCAAAGCGAAAAAGACTAATATCCAAAATATATTCAGAATAAATTACGATGGCGTTCGCAAACATAAGAAAATGTAATAATAATTATTACTATTATTTAGTGCACGAAGGATATTCTCAACAAAATAAAAAAATAAAAATAAACCATGCCTTTCACATCTATTTGCCTAAGGTTTCTTGTTCTGGGAAGGTTCTCGGAGAATATTCCACCATCATCAACCCTAAGGCTGTATGTATCTAGGTTTCTAAAAATTTTCTATAGATGATAACGTTGCAAAACGTCAGAAGGAGTGTGGGAGTATCCTCCACTTCCTCACAGTATCTGCAATCGTTATTACTTTCTAGGCCCAATTTGTAGTTCCCGTCTGAATCTGCAATCCCTATAGTGAAACCTATTTGTAAATGAAGATTATTTTTTAATAGAACTAATCCAAATCACGGATCTTTTCCGGTCATTAATAGAGTAATTAATGCTCTCTTTCCGAGTTGATACAATAGCCAACCATTTGTCAATAGCCGTTCAAAAAATGCTTTGATTACTTTAAAAAAATGGAGAATTAGGCCAAATAATACTAAAACTGAAGCAATTTTATTTACACGCAGGCAGCCACATCTGACCCATTTTGTCAAAGTTAATGGAAATACCCTTCCTTGGGCCAAAGAAGTTAAATACCTGCTCTGTTGTTTAGACTTAAAGCTGACGTTCACAAAACATTTTAATAAAAGTATGTGACAAATCTGTAGGCGTCATGTGCAGCCTATTTCCACTCTTAAGCAGAAATTATAACCTGAATTTTCTGAACAAAAAATTAATATATTATCTGTATATACGTTCAATTTTATTATACGCGGCTCCTGTCTGGACAAACACTTGTCCTACTAATTATGGAAAATTACAAAGAATACAAAACAAATGTCTCAAATTGGTTGGATCTTTTCCCAGACGGACACCTATCGATTATATGCATGCTGCACTTTGAATTTTATTTATAATCTTTCACAAAAATTCATCATCTCTTGTGAAAACACTCCCTATGCTCACATAGCAAACATTGTTAACTACAATCTAAGAGGCTTAAGCACATTCTGCTTTAATTTATTGTGTAGATAAGGTTTTTAGTTTATTTTTTCCTTATATAATCTATTAATGTGTATTGTAATTTGTGGAAATAGGAAAGCTTGTAGAGTATAAGTATATATGCTAAGGAGCCTGAAACCTCTTTATTTTAGTTGTATTGTTTTTATGATTTTATTTGTAAATAAACTTATTCTATTCTATTCTAATGCTCTCTTGGATTCTTCATCATTTCTAAGCTCTACTTGGAGATATTGGTTGTTTACCCCACAAAAGATTTTCAGTTCCTTATAGGAAGTTGCTGAATTGTTGGCCATCTCTTCCAGGCCATATGCTTTGAATCATTTCGCTTTGAAAGATATTAGTTTTGCCCAAATCATTTATTAGTTAGCCGAACAAAATCATTTTCAAACTTTTAATCCATGAGGTCAGTGCTTTAATGAAGCCAAACTCTCGAATAGGATTACATTCTGTGCGATTTTCCACTAATTTCTGTTGTTAAAATTATGCATATCTACGAATTAGATTCATTTACTCCAGCTGAGGAACTTGAGTATGGACACAAATTCTGTCTCTAAGACTTCACAACCAGCGACAGTATCCTTAGGAGTCCTCACCTATTCCTACCCCACTTAATAGCATGTTCTTCAATGCTATATAGAGGGGATTCATTGTTCCTCTCTCTCTCTTCTTTTACTCAGCCTCATAGAAAAGGATGCCAAAGCGGCCTTGCTATCCATTCTATCCCCTAGCTATTCTACTGATAACCCTCTTTGCTATCCTCTCGACTAATAGGAGCAGAGGTGTGTGATTGAGGATAAATCCTCAATTTATCCTTGAGTGGCGAGTCTTCATTGCTTCTGTCATGCATAAGCAAACTAGAGAAGAGAAATTTTGGGTCTTTTCAAATATTTCCATTGAAGTCACCAATTTCGCCTTACTCACCCGCTCTATCGTACCGTAGATGATCACCGTTTACTTTCATAGTGATATCCTCAAGTTCGGCTTGTTATGTTCTTGCAGACCAAGTGTACGCGGCTGGTTTTACTACCCTAGTTTTTATGTCTATTCCATTACTGTTGAGAATAATTCTTAGGTTTTAACCTTCTTCTTCAACTCGGTTTCCATTTCGACTAGTTGTATGTTCTTCTAGTAAAGGGTAATATCTTGATTTTTTTTTTTACGGATATACATGAGATCCGTATATCGTCATTCGAATCTTTTCATTTCAAACATAAGCATAAGCATTACACACTAAGTTGAGGCCATTTTAAACAAACAATCATCCTTGATTTTTACCTCATAATTATTTCTGAAAAATTCCTTAAGTAGTGCATCCCTTTCTTCGTCCAACATCCCATGTAAAAGTGACAAACCATCTAGCAAATGGTAGCTTTCATCTTCTACAACACCGCATAATAGGTCATAACTGAAATTAAAAAATAAAGTTAATAAATGAAGAATTACAATTTCCAAAAATAAAAAAAAAATTAAAATTATTAAATTAATTAAACTAATTTCATGTTATAAAAAGAAATTAAATGACATTATATTTGATGGTCACTTTTAGTAACATAAATATAATATGAAAGCTTCTTTTTGCATAGAAATTTTAACAATTTTAGAAAATTTCTAGAAGTATAAGGAGATATAAATGTTGATTATTTTAGATGAACCGTTGAAATGTATCGAATAATTAATCAGTTATGGTAATAAATGTTAAATTATATTTTATTATTAAAATAGAAACTTAATACTTAACTAGAAAATTTCCTAAGGGTACTCAGAAAATTATTGAAAATTGAATGAACAATAAATGAAATGTTATGAAGAAATTTGGTGAGGATCGGCCAAACTAAACAATACTTAAAAAACAGAATCTACCAACATGAATACGACTCCAGAAATAAAAATGACAAAGAAAAAAAAAAAGAAAAAATTTGAATTTTCTAAAACCAAAATACTATCACGAGAAACTAACAGGAAAAAAAGAAATATATTAGAAATGATATGAATATCAAAAGAAATACATTTTCTGTTAATTTTCGTAAAGATACTAATAATTTGTTCGCACTGTATAACGGTTTTTTCAAAACATGACCTTCTAAAATTCCCTTTCACCAACTCCACCCCTAAAAATTTCCTCAATCCCTTTCACTTCTTTGCCTATCCAACGCAACTTTCATTTCTGTAGATGGTTTAAGACAAGAATCTAATAACTTTTAATTTTCTTTTTTTTATGTTTCTGTGATGTAACAAGTGCGAATGTCTGAAAATTCTTTCTCCACCTCTTCACGATTATCTATTTGTAAATGAATATTATTTTTATTTAATTTTTTTTGTTTGTTATTATTATATTGCAGTATATAATATTATTAATGCATTGTGATTATTACTCATTGTATTGTTTTTTAGATTAAAGCCTTGATAAAGACAGGTAACTCAGTCGAAATGTTGGCATAATTGAATGTTTCTTTCTTGACCGATCTTCACCAAATTCTTAACATAACATAATTCATCAATGGTCAACAAATACTTTTATAATAAATTAAATATTGGCAAACTTTAATTATAAAATTTAAGCAATAACTTCCCCTAACATAGTTATTAGACCGGACTTATTCCACTTATAGAAAATTATATTTATGAGGGAATTTTCTCGTACAATCATCTTTCAGTGGTGTGTGATGTAAAAGTTAAAAAAGTGGAAGTCAAAGATTTTTTCATAATCTTCCTAGAAAAAAAAAAAAAATGATAATCCTAAGGAGGATGATAATCCGAAACCAGTCAGAACCAAGAACATGAAGCATGCAATGAAGGACACAATCTAAGTAATTATATTTATATTAGCATAATGATAGTAATAGGTTGTAAGGTCAGTGCTCCTGCGGCTAGGAATATAGTTCGTAAAGCATTCAGTGGGAGGTGACCATAGAAATTATTGCTATAAAATTATGTCATAAAAATTTATTACTAGAAATTTATTGTTGGCAATAATGTTTATTGATTAGTGAATCAATTATTCATAAAAAAATCTTCAAATAATAATTCACTACAATTTCTGTATAAACAATGGGGAAAAAAATTGATTCAAATAATGAGCGTCAACTTAAAATTCTGAAGATAAATTCCCAATCACTGAAAGATATAATAAGCATAATTTTATTTTATCTGAAACAGTAACCGGTAAAATTACTGAAAGAAATTCAATGAAATCTAGCAAAAATGTTCTTTCTTACTTATCAAAATTGTCTTCGTTTAATATATTTTTAAAGAAGATAAGTGATCAATTTTCTGAAGAATTTTAAAAGGAAAACTTGGTTCAGGACATACTGAGAATTGAGATAGCCTTGTATCAAAGTAATAGTTCTTAATCCTTGATACTTAAATCAACAACGAATATTCCAGGTAAGTTTCTTGTCATATTGAAAGCCTAATTATTATCCACTATATATATGTGCTGTCTTCAACAAACGTGGTACTATAGTGAATGTGAGAAAGAGAGAGAATTTAAGTGAGAATGGGTTTTAGAGAAATAAACTAGTATAAATGCTCAACACTGTATAATGAGAGAACAAACAAAGTGCCAAAGACTTTACAAGTGTATAGAAGATGGGTAGCGAGACATATTTATAGAGACTAAGTGATGAAAAGGTAGTAGTAGGTTGCTGACTCGTTGTAAACTGTTGTAAAAACTGTACCTGTAGGGCTAGCTCGGCTGTATATATAGTTAGAGTCTCCCAACCTACTCTGGTCTAGGTAGTGAGTAACTAGCTTGATTCAATTTTGTGTTGCTTCGGTTCTCCCGTCACCATTTTGCTGACTTTTTGCAGAACACAATCAACGTCTTCTTTAACTTTAACTTTAATCACGAACCATTCACATCAAATTTCACAACAGCCACGGGCTTATGCTAAACGGCAACAAAGTTAAAATAACCGGAGGGAAAAGAGCAGTTAATTGAATAACTCTTATTAGAAATAGATCCAAAATGGATTTGATTGACAAATCAAACCATAATCATTTTAAAAAATTCTTAAATAGCATAAAGAAATTTTTATAATTTATTATAAATTAAATTATAATTATAAATAATGCATAATAAACTAGGTAATCAAGAGTAAATAGAGGAAATTGCATTCTAGTGACTTCAGCGGTCTAGAAAGGGATTTAGAGACCAAACCATTCCATTGTTTATTTAGGGCAGGCCAAGGTGTGTTTACTCAAAGCTTCAAATATAGTTGTGTCCAGTGATTCAGATGATTCTTCATCCTCTCACCATGAATATAATATAAATAAATTATCTTCAAATGTAAATAAATAAAAAAATTCCTATTTTTATCTACATAAATTTGAAGTCTGAATTAACTGCATAGTTAAATCAATAGAATTTAGCAAGTACGAGTATATTCTCCTGTATCGAAATGCAATTTATTTCATTTCAAATTTATAACGAGATACGAATATAGAAATAAAAGTGAACCGAAAAATGTATACATTTTCTTAGCGTTAAGACAGATTTTCCATTGTCTTCGGTCCGCAAGACCTCAAAGATCATTGCATCGTTGTACATCAGTAAAGACAAAGCACTGATCTCCCAGTAAATATAATCTAACTCTTAACGTACAGAGGAATTGATCTGTCAGAGGAACTGGATTAAATTTGTCTCAATCAAACATTAGCTCATCAGTACATAAACAAACACTTTCTTTGCATAATTCCATTTGCAGATAACAGATATGACGTATAGTCACAGACGCTCAAGAAAACCACAGATCTTTTGTCGCAATAGATTTAGCATTATTGTCACTTCATCAAACAACTACATCATTGTTTATTGTTGCATTATTTATTTACCTTGTAAACAGATGTGTATATGTGGACATAATATCCTTAGGATGATTCGGTACGACTATACCATCCACTGAGGGTGCCCATTCATACAGTGTTGACACCGCTAATAAATCTTCGGCTCTTTTCTTTCGAAGACATTCTAATGGTTCATTTAATGGACAGCTAAGAGCATCTGCTATTGAGCCTAGAATCGTTTCCGGATGCTTCGTTTCAGCCCAATTTGCTAACGCTGAACCTGACATTAGTATGGCTCTTCTAAAAAGTGCTGAAAGAAGCAGAATAAAATTAAGTCAAATTAACATAAGTAATGTAACACTTAATGTTAGGGAGTGGTTATCCCTGTCTGCCGGTTCACCCATTTTGACCTCCCTTAGGAATGAAACGATTAAGAAATACAGTTTTGTTAAAAAGTTCTTCTCGATGCTGAGTACCAGAAGAGAGTGAAGCAGTGAATCCGCTCTATCTTATTAAAAAAGATGTCATTGTGTAATGCAAGGAAGTGTCGAAGACCATAGAGGGGATTGGGCTGGAGTTAACTGGCCAAGAACTAGACACTCAGACTCTAGACAAAATTCCCCAGCATCTTCTGGTGGAAATTCACACAAATAGAAGCTGTAAGCAGTACAGACCTTGATAGAAAGTATAGGAAGTAGGAAATTTTGGCCCTATCCATAGCCAGGTGTCATTAACTGAGGTCTTTTATCACTACAAAAATGTATGGGAATGCTTCGATGACTTGAATAAAATAATTTAGCCACACTATATTGGATGACAGGCCTTGTTGGTGTATAAGGTTACAAGATAGCCGACATCCTAGCAAGGATAGGCTCAGTGGCAGCTTTTGGGGGCACGACCCTCTGATGGGATAATAAATCCAATTAGAGTATAGAAATGAGAAGGCATTCACGACAGTATCGCTCTGGAGAATTTTCCCAGGTCTGAGGTAGACTAAGAATTGTAAGGGCTACCAGAAACGATCAGAGATCTATATCACTGAGCCCAAGTTCATTTAATGGACAGCCAAGAGCATCTGCTATTGAGGTTAGAATCGTTTCTGGATGCTTTGTTTCAGCCCAATTCGCTAACGCTTAACCTGACATTAGTAAGGCTTTTCTAACAAGTGCTGAAAGAAGCAGAATAAAATTAAGTCAAATTAATGTAAGTTATGTAACACTGAAGGTCAGGAAGTGGTTATCCCTGCCTTAAGCTCCCTTAGAAATGAAAGGTTTCGTATGCTGAGAGGTTTACTCACGGGGGTATTGTAAACACAGAAGTTACTTGAAGAAGCTAGGTCCAGAAAGTGCTCCAGCAGATTCGGTGGGTATTTGGAGAAGAATCCATTACATCTCTTTATAGACTGAGCTGCTATCATCCAAAGAATGTTTAGAAGCATGGTACCTATCAACTATTAGAGGAATATACATCCTCCCTAGAACCTAGATTTCTTGGAGAAAACCTTCTGGAAGGGGTACTGTAGTTTGTTCTCGACACTTGTAGGGGGGCATAACAAACCTCTTAAGGGGTCGCAGTGCATCCCTTAAATAATAAAATTCATAAACGTTAATATGTCTTTAACAGAAAAAATATGAATATGATGATAGCTTTAGCTTCTTAAACTCCGAGCTCATGCTTCTATACTGAAAGCTATGAATGAATACTGAAACAGATACAGTGAACCAGAATAATAATAGTTTAAATAGCATAAAATACTACGAGACTTTTAAAAAAAATAAATTCAATATAAAAATTTTAAATTAAATTCATTCACAAGAATAAAAAAAAGAAAAATTATAATTGAAAAATTTAATTCTACAACAGTGAATAAAGATTAAAATTGATTGTACGGATTACAAACACTTCTCCTCCTGCTACCTACCTCTAGTATTTCATTTGAAATTAAAAAACATCGTATCAATATTTATGTTTAAACACAAACATATTGGTTCTTCACTGTGTAAAGGAGAAGGGAGCTTTTTATTATTGTGAATGGATGAAGTTTATAAACAACGAAAATATAAATTTTTATTAGTATTACTATATATATAGGGCAACATCAGAAGGATAATTATTAATAGTAATATTTCTTATTACACAAATATTGATTAGAAAATATAAATACAAATAATAAACATATGTAGGACTCAAGTACAATAGTGACTTACAATGATGGTGAGAGTAAATTTGAAAATGAAAACTCTCAATATTTATCAATCTGTGTTGAACTTACGAAGTGAACTGATCACTTCGAAGTTTGATCTTACATCGATAAAATATACAGGCAGACATCTTCCATACTCTTAAATTTATTATATTTTGTTTTTCTAGTTTTTTTATTTTAATTTTTCTTTTTTCTAATTTAGCGTTTTTCATGAAAAGTTTCTTATTGATTTGTTTAATTTTTATTTTATTTAATTTTTCGCTCTTATTGCTTTTTGTTTGTTCTTTTTTTTCACTTATTTTTGATTGAAATTATGTAAATCAATTTAAAAAATTAGTATTTATTTATTTATTTTTAAAATCTGAAAATATCAGATGACAAATGGGTTTTCCGCCCGTAGAAAATAAGAAAAATGCAACTTCTGAAAATTTAAGTAAGGATAATATGGCATTTAAGCACTGACTCAGTCAGTGTATAAACTGAATTTGCTCTGTGCAAGTCTGTGTTATCACACTGTCTGACAAACGCATCCTGAAGATGGACGAACGCCCGAAATCGGTCGATGACCACAAAATGAAGCAGACTACCACGGAAAAAGTCTCTGATGCTTTCCAGCTCTGCGGAGCCAACCACCACAACAATTAATATTTCTTACTTTAACGCTAAACAGTTATTTGACAATTGTAATTCGTTTGCTGCCATTCCAGAAAACGATGAACCTAATATCGATAATACAAAAGAATTTCCGTACCTTAACAGGAATTCTGTCAAAAATAACACATCTTATAGAAGGCTAGATCATTGTCTTCAAGTTACGTCAGAAATAAAATTAAAGAATTATTAATCGTAGAGATTAGTTCGGAACAAAGAACAAAAAATCGTGAATCAAAGATACATTTGTTAACTCAAAGAGCATATCGGAGTTACTTTCATATAAAAAAATAGTCCATTAGAATCAACCAATCCTCTCTTGACTTGAACCTTTCTTGCACCAAGGCCCTGTAAGGAGTAAATAATAGCCGGTTCTAAGACAGAATTGTGCTACCTCATCTACCCCCTCACTTTCTAATATGGAGTTTTAAGGTATTAGGACAATCTGTCAATCAGAACTGATAGAATTGTACTAAGAAAGAAGGAGGACTGGTAAACTCAGTATTGTGTCCTCAGACAGGGTGATCCAGAAGTTACGAAGGGTGTACACATTGAATTGGTCTTAATTCCTGTAGCAGTTGAATTTTGTATGGAACGAAAAGGTTTATATGCTCAAAATACGCTACAACGACATCTGGGAAACATCAGTCTAAGGCCAAAAGGTCTGCCAGGTCTGCCAGGTTGATGTATTCCTGTTTCTTCGCAGTTAGAAACGTTTGTTTGCTTCCTTTCTGGCTGAACATAGTCTACAGAACGTGGCAAGTTTCCTACAGGAGTAGTAAATAATAGCCGGTTCTAGGACAGAATTGTGCTCCCTCACCTACCCCCTCACCTTCTACCTCCCAACCTTCCCTGTCCATCTTCCACCACCCCTCTCGCCATCTTACACTTAACATTCCTTCCCAGATACCCCCTCTCATGAGTACACCCCCACTCTTGTGTACATGTCTAGTTGAATGAGCTCTTCCCTCTCAAGTGTGTTAAAAATACTTTTTTTACCTTATGTAAGCAAATTCGAACTGCAATTTTTTTTCTCAAAGGCCATTGTGCTAACCACCCAACCAGAGTGGTGACTTGGCATAATTAGTTTTAATCAGATTCTTATACGTCCATGTCTCATATTTCCCTGTGTATGTGTTATGTCCAGGGTTTATTGATCTTTCGCGAACAGGTCTGTGCATGTTTATTATTGCAGCATTGTGCAATTCTTGATTAAAACAGACTTAAAGAGGTAGGCTCTACTACTACTACGGTTCATTGACCATTACCCTGCATGTCTATGCATGTTTCAACAATAATTGTGTTGTGTGAGACTTAAAGATATACTATGTCCAGGATTCATTGACCTTTGACGAGCAAAATGGAGAACGCAGCGTAAGTTATTATATCTGCATTGCTTGTTAATCAGTTCGTCTTGGTAAACAATAAAAGTTAAATCTCCACTTACCTTGTTTAAGATAAATCTATTTTTTTATCGATCAATTATGTTTATAAAATCCAATATATCGTTTTTTGTCGTTTTTGATATAGCTTAAAGTCGTTGGATCTGTTATCTAATGCAATGTACGACGAAGTACTTACTAATATCTTTTGTCGAACTAATTGTTTATACAATTAAAGAAAGGAAAAAAGCCAATGTTTAACCAGAGATTTAGTAATGTTGTATCTCAATTTACATACTAAATTCCGCATATTTTTAATCACTTTTCTAATCTAAAACGTACTCAATTTGCACACTTGATTCCGTCAATTCTTGCAAAGTAGAGATGTAAGTTTTCGGTTAAAAGTGTAGAAAGTAACCTATCTTACAGATTGACATGTAAGAAATAAAAGTAAGAATAGCGGTCTATGCGTACATATTAAAACTAGTAATTTAACTGGAATTTGTGTGAATTTCGTTATATATTTTTAAACACTTCTTATTAGAGCAAAAGTAGTTTCTTTAGATAGTTTGTGGAGTTTCTCAGTAATATCTTACATCTAGTAGAAAGCTGATCCTACACAAATAATGTAATTTTCAAAAAAATCGCCTGTCGAACTAATTATGTGTACATTAAACAAATTAGTTAGAGAAAGGAAAAATAAAAGAAGCTTAGTAGAACTAGTAGTCTTTTTATCTCAATTTACGCACAAAATTCCCCCAAAATAGTGATCAGTTTCCAATTTAACTGGTAAATGAATTATTCTATATTTCTAAACATTTTTTTGTAATCTAATAAGCATTCAATTTACATATATAATTCCCATAGAGAATTTATTAAATTAATAGGAATTATACATCACCTAAATAGAAGTAACTTCCTTAGTGAATAACAGAGTGAATTTTACTCCTAGAGTTGTGGTTATGCTAATGAGTCATGACGAATGATTAGACAATAGAGAATGTATTGTGTTAAATGTCTTTGGATTTTGGTCAGGTTAATATGTAATATTTGGGTAAAATCACTGCACAAAGCAAAGTTTGATTGGAGTGCAATTAAATTTGTCGAATAACCAAGAAAAACACAGATATACAAAAGAATATAAACATATATTGCTCTAAAACATGGATGGATTTTGTAATTAAACAAAACAGTATGTTTGTGTTATTTATAACAGAACCGTACACATGTATGTGTTAAGGGAGAAAAATGTTAGAGCTGTTTAAAACAAAAAAAAAATACTGCAAACATACAAGTGCTTGGCCCCCAGACTTGTAATTGGTACCGATTAGAAAGATAAATATATTCTGTAGTCATTTGGAAGAAATTTATCAAAATATTCCAAAAAAAGGAAAATCATTCTTAGTTCTGTTTAATGTTTTAACTTGTTTTTATTAGACGGAAATTATAACACAGAAGTAATTTTGCAGAGACAGATCATTCCTAAACCAGTCTTACGCGCCCTTGCACACACACACACATACGTGCACGCGCGAGCACTACATGCTGTTAAGTATGTAGTAATAATTTAAAGAAGAAAAAAATGAATGTTTCTCTATTTTTGCAATGTAAAAGAAAAAAAAGAAAGGAAATAATTACAACAATTAAAAGCAAAAATTGATCATTTTTCTCCCATAACACATACATGTGTACGGTTCTGTTATAAATAACACAAACATACTGTTTTGTTTAATTACAAAATCCATCCCTTATACTAGAATTTTATTTTTATTTTGTTAACAATATACATAATTTACACACACAATACAAATCTTTCTTTTTGGAGAAGTTTAACGATATTACGATGCAAGAAATAAAAGGTCATGTTAAAGTTACTGAGTGCAACCGAGTAGAAGAATTATTAGAACTAGACGTTAGACAACAGCTACAAACAGAAGATTTTGAATTTGGATATAACGCAATCATTTCCCCAGATTAGAAACTTATTTCCCTATACTTTGCGAACAATGGTATTACTTGTTCCAATATTCTTCGATTAAAAAAAAGTAACATGTTTTTAGTGCATAATATCACATACTGTTTAGCAATTATGCCTATTTAACAATGTAAGACAGTAGAAGAAGTTGTGACATGTTTAGAAAGGTTGAGGAAAGCAGACTCAATTTGGAAATTACTAGGAAAACTGTTATTGCAATCCACAATAATGCCATACGATAACTTAAGAATGTTTTAGAGCAATATATGTTTATATTCTTTTGTATATCTGTGTTTTTCTTGGTTATTCGACAAATTTAATTGCACTCCAATCAAACTTTGCTTTGTGCAGTGATTTTACCCAAATATTACATATTAACCTGACCAAAATCCAAAGACATTTAACACAATACATTCTCTATTGTCTAATCATTCGTCATGACTCATTAGCATAACCACAACTCTAGGAGTAAAATTCACTCTGTTATTCACTAAGGAAGTTACTTCTATTTAGGTGATGTATAATTCCTATTAATTTAATAAATTCTCTATGGGAATTATATATGTAAATTGAATGCTTATTAGATTACAAAAAAATGTTTAGAAATATAGAATAATTCATTTACCAGTTAAATTGGAAACTGATCACTATTTTGGGGGAATTTTGTGCGTAAATTGAGATAAAAAGACTACTAGTTCTACTAAGCTTCTTTTATTTTTCCTTTCTCTAACTAATTTGTTTAATGTACACATAATTAGTTCGACAGGCGATTTTTTTGAAAATTACATTATTTGTGTAGGATCAGCTTTCTACTAGATGTAAGATATTACTGAGAAACTCCACAAACTATCTCTAAAGAAACTACTTTTGCTCTAATAAGAAGTGTTTAAAAATATATAACAAAATTCATACAAGTTCCAGTTAAATTACTACTTTTAATATGTACGCACAGACCGCTATTCTTACTTTTATTAAGATAGGCACTTTCTACATTTTTAACCGAAAACTTACATCTCTACTTTGCAAGAATTGACGGAATTATGTGTGTAAATTGGGTGCTTCTTAGATTAGAAAAGAGATTAATAATATGCGGAACTTAGTACGTAAATTGAGATACAGCAGTTACTAAATCTCTGGTTAAACACTAGCTTTTTTCCTTTCTTTAAATGCATAAACAATTAGTTCGACAAAAGATATTAGTAACTATTTTGTCGTACATTGCGTTAAATAACAGATCCAGTGACTTTAAGCTGTACCAAAAAGAAAAAACTTACAGAAGTAACTGACTCATAAATCAAACTTACTGGATTCTATAAATATAATTGATCGACAAAAAAGAAATAGATTTATCTTAAACAAGAAAAGTTGAGATTTGAGCTTTAATTGTTTACCAAGACGAACTGATTAACAAGCAATGCAGATATAATAACTTACGTTGCGATCTCCATTTTGCTCGTCAAAGGTCAATGAATCCTGGACATAGTACATGTTTAAGTCTCACACACACACACACACACACACACACACACACATATACACACAATTGTTGCAATGAAAAACATGTATAGACATGCACGTTAGTGATCAATGAACCCGGGTAGTAGTAGAGCCTCTCTCTTTAAGTCTGTTTTTAATCAAGAATTGCACGATGTTGCAATAAAAAACATGCATAGACCTATTCGCTAATGGTCAATGAACCCTGGACATAACACATCACAAGGAAAGATGAGACACGGAGTTGAGGTATAAGAATCTGATTAAAACTAATTATGCCATGTTTATTGTAAAAATAAGCTATCGAATATGTATTTAACATAATTGTAAAAATAAGATTAATATATTAATTATTTTTAATCAAGATTGGTTTTCTATTATTGATTTCCTATACACCAGGTGTAAATTATGTTGCATCAAAGTACAGATCTAACGATTTTGCCAAAAATGCTTCAGAATTTATTAAGTGACTGACTCATAAAAATCGATAATAATCATATACTGGGTTCGATAGGTGTTATCAATATACTTATCGATAAATAGATTTATCTTAAAGAATGAGACTTTGTACGAATGGAAAAATACAGATGCAAAGGTCAATGAACTCCGGACTGGGGTTCGTGGGGCACAGCCTCTCTTTTAGTCTCTGTATATATATATATATATATATATATATAGGGAGAGACAGAGAGAAAAAAGATGTGAGAGACATGAGGGAGAAGTATGTGGGTGAGGCATAAGGATCTAAAGAAAACTACTATTCCCCAGTTACCACAATAACTGGTGAAAGTGATGGACTTGGATGACGAAAGTTGTAAGATCGCTTTTGCTGACCTCAGAAAAAAAAAATGATTGTTTAATAACTCTTTGCCTACAGGAAAGGAGATGGGAGGGAGCGGTGGAGAGGGGACCAGCAGCCATGTTGTGCAGTAAAGTGGAGGGGTTTAGTGGTGTGTGAGGGCGTAATGGAGTCATTGGATTGGATGTTAGGTTAATGAGTGGGGAAGAAAATAGGGTCATCAGATTGGATGATAGGTTAAGGGTTGGGGGTGCAAAGAAAATGGAGTCATCGATTTGGATGATAAATTAAGGAAGGGGGTAAGTGGTTTAGGGAGTTGTCGATGTTTGGTGAGGGGAAGTGGGCGTGGCCTAAGTGTTTGTCCAGTTCGATTATTGGTCAGTGGGAGTGGGGTGGGGGGAAAGTGGGCGTGGTCTAAGTGCTTGTCCAGTTCGATGACGGCCGCCATGTTGTGCAGAACACTGTTTTAGAACCCGTCTTTTTTATCTACTTAGGAAAGATTTTTTTAATCGATTTTTGTAAGTAAACTGGAATGTTATTTTGTTTTAATGATGGTTTACCTGGTTTCTAAGTCCCTAATGGTTTTAGAATAACTTTTAAGTTTTGTCAGCATTTGAACCTACTTAGTTATTCGAAATTAATAAGAAAATCCGCTTTTAATTTTAGTTTATGAAACAAAGAAATAGGAAAAAAACGACGAAATTTAATCTTTATGATTGAATACCTCGGCAACGGTTTGAAATATTGAAGTAAAATTAACGGCATTTTTCTTCATTTTTTTAGTAATTTCCAATACAGTAGTAAAAAGTTTGGGTCAAAAGGAGATCGCCACTTTTAACTACCGGTTTAAGGTGTAAGGCGGCAATAAAATCAAGAAACATTAACACCATCATAAACTAGAACGAAAATACTTCAACAAACGTTATGTTCACTTTTTAGATATCTTTGTTCATTGAAGAGTTATTTCAAAAGTGTCACATTTAAGTTGGACACCCTGTATATTATACAGAAGTGGTACTTTTGAGGAAAGCATAACGCTACTGTTTTCCCTCAGAACCCCCAAAATAATAAATTTTCCTACGAAAATATTTCAAATAAAAGTGAAAGTATTTATGTATGTAGATAGTATACGATGTTTCAATGTATAATCGTTTGAACCGTTTTCGAGAAAATTATGATAGACTAAAATTCACGTAAAACAGAATAATAAATTTTGAGCTCCTACGTTTTCATTTTGTGAAATATTTTTTCACACAAGAGTGACAGACAGTTCGCTACATAATTACGAATGAAGGTGATTGTAATTTCCCAGCCAAATCCATAACCTTGGATTAATTAAAAAAAGTAATAATTTTCTAATAAAACCTGATAGTGAAAACTGAATGACGTGTAAGTGGGGAGAAGAGGCAGTGCAGGTTACTTTGCACTTGTTCATAATTGCCGTATACATAATCAATGTTTATAACCTCACGAAATGTTACCTCATCGGCCAATTCTTAGTACCTATTTAATAACCAATCTATATCCCCCACTGCTTGTTTCTTAACTTGAATTCATAGCTTAAGAGTTCCGTCTTTAAAAATAATGCCGCTTGCTTACAACAACAACAAAAAAAAAGCAGAATTAACATAATATAACGTCACTTCTAATAATTTAAACCCTAACAATGTAATACAGTCGAAAGTATATTTTACTTTTTCATAACGTGTAACCTTCAAGTTCCCTCCAATCACTTTCGGTTTTTCTTCTATTTTATTCCCCTAGGATTGTTTACTACACATCATTTTACTCAAAACAGTTTTTATTTAAACAAAATTGAGAATATTAATGCAATTAATACAATCTAATTAACAAATTTTCGTGAAACTTGCATAATTACAAACTTCTTTTTCTTGATAGGGTTCCATGAACTGGATTGGAATGATCTATTTTGCCCCCTCTGGTGCCATGGGGTGAGAGACTTGCTAATCTATAGCACCCCCTTCAAGTTGAGCATCCTAAGGAATCTTAGAATCTTTGAAGGTTCTACGGAGGGTATTTCCCCCCTCCACCACCTCCTTCTTGAGTTCCTCTAAGAATTACTGGTAACTTATTCAACAAAAAGATTCAATCCCCAGGATTACATTGTAGACAGCCCAATAATCAACAAACACATTTTAATTTTGAACGTCTCAGATTGCTCACAACCACCTGAAAACAATTTCTTTCAGAAAATTGTTACAAATCAAAGGGATACGTCTAGATCTCTATGCAGCAAGCATTCCCAAGTTTAAAGAAAACCATTATAACCGCTTCCGAGAAAATGCCAAAAAACTCAAAAACCTATTCTGTAAAATCGCACTTCCGGTAGACCGATTTTGCTTCTCATGTATGTTAATATTAGGTATATGGTGTGGTAAAGCCATATATTATATTGAAGTGATACTTTAGAGGAAAGCATAACGCTACTGTCCTCACAGAACCCCAAAAAATCAATTCTTCTCAGAATATGTTTCAAGTAAAAGTGATAGATATTTATGTGTTTAGATAGATTACAAAATTGTAAGAAAATTTTTTTCGATCCATTTTGAGAAAAATCACAAAAACTGGCAAGCCATTCAATAGTATTCATAAATTATTATCCTGTTGACCACGCCCACTTTTGACGCCTTCGCGTCAACACTGTAATTGGTTAATTATTTCTATGAAAAAAACAGCATAGAATTTTGTTTACTAATTTCCCTCTGTAGGTATTAAATTTTTTATACAAAAAATGCAAAAAATCAAGTTATTTCTGACATAATATTTACTGCTTTATTAATTAATGTGAGTTATCAAAAAAAAATTCAGCATTTTCAGTCCCCGCGTATAACTGCTAAATTTTATGTTCGTTAAGAAAATGTTTTTAGAAAGAAATACAAACAAGAGGAAAATTCTGTTTTTTTTAAACACTCACACGATTTTCTAAATTTTCTAAAATCTTAAAAATTATGACTCTGCTGCGCTAGCTCCCATATATCACGTGGGATACATTCCGCACTATACGAAACATAGATTAGATTGACAGACGGGGAGGGCGAGCCTCATTCCACTGCCACCTGCATTATGGATCCTCTAAGATTATAGCACATCCTTCAACTGTGCTGTCTTGATCAGGCCTAGCAATGCTGAAAGTGGCTCCGTAATGAAGCTCGTGGCTTCGGGATTGCTTGTCCCCAGTTGAAGAAACCTTGTCCTCATCTGGCTGGCACACTCACAAAGGATGTGTACCGGGGTTTCCCCCTCGGCCTTGCAGAATCGTTATAACGCGTTATCTGCAAGTAGTAATTGGTGTATATGCTTATTCAGCCTACAATGGCCTGTTAGTAGACCACTATTAGCCTTATGTCCCTTCGGCTATGGCTCAGTAGGTCCTTGGTAAATTTAAGCAAACGTCTCTTAATGAAGATTTTAGCCTGCCTCTGTCTTGGAGTTCTCTCCCACCATCGCAGACGCTGTTCTTCTATCCAACCTTTGATAGAAGTTTGAATTAGGCTCCAGGACAACCCGCAGAAGGGTTTGGGGCCTATAAAGGTATCTCTCGAGCCCTCCCTCGATAGGGCGTCCGCCTTCTCGTTGCCCAGAAACTCCGCATCCCCCGGCACCCATGCATTGTCAGCTTATTCCAAGCACTTACCTCGGTTAGGGCACTTAGGCAGTCCCACACCACTGTCGAGACTATTTGGTGTGACAAAAGAGAAACTACCTAAACGGAAGTTTGAGCTAGTAAAAGCAAATATATGTTTTGGTGTGCCCGGAATACGGAATAAAATGTTCTTTGCGAATTGTCTGTATGTGGATGTGTTTTGACAGAATATCTGTGAAATGAAAAGTTGTAGGAAGCTGAAAGTTGGTATTCCGTTTCAGACAGTACCACTTAGGGATTGTAAATTTATCGACTTTTTCAGTTACCGGTAATTCGGTAAATGGAAATTAAAATACCGGTAAATTTTTTTTCAGAATAATGCAGATTTTGTAATAATACATAAATAATTTGTTAGAATAATACATATGTTGCACAATCTTACGGCATAATATTAGAATCTTGTAATAAATATTTGTATTTCATTATTTTAAACAGTTGTTAGAAGTAAAAAATTTATTTAAGGTTCAAATTTTAATGTTATTTTACAATAAATTGCATTAATGTCCTGCCATAATGTGGTGTATTCAACATTGCTACTAATTTAAAAAATACGTGAAACATTTACATATTATTATTTTTAAATATTAAAAAAGGAGATATTTACTTAGTCTTTAAGAAAATCGTTGATTGTAAAGAATTAAAAATCTCAAAAAACTGCAGAGTACAAATCACATATGCTAACTGTAACTAGCGTTTTCTGTACGATTTACAGCGGCTCTCAAACCCCAAAAAGTTTAAATTAAAATTAAACAAAAAATATCTCACATAAAATTAATAATTAGGTACATTGTTGCTTACACTTACCTGTTTTTTAAATTTTCAATGTCCCTTTAGCCCTTTTAAATATCTATAACCACAATATTTCCTGCATAAACATTTCTAGTATGGATTTTTCATTTACCGAATTACCGGTGAATTTTTGAAATTTTTGAAGTTTACCGAACGTTTTTTTATCAATTTATAGGTTATCCTGTAAATCGGTAGACCGGTATACCATCCGTAGCTACGACTTTACTGCACATTTTTTTTGTTCAATTTTCTGTGATTTTCTCAAGAACAGCTCCAACGATTTTCTTTAAACTTGAAATATCAACTACACATACAAAGAGTTACAACTTTTATTTGAAACATTTCTCCAGGAAAATTCATTTAAGGGCACTTCTGGGGGAGGGGTGGGGTTAGGTTTCCATCTAAAGTGCTATCATAGTTGATTATACAATTCTACCATCCTAAACAAAATTAATTAAAAATAAAAATATAGAGAGATACACCATCCAGCTCGAACGGTGGTGCTGCTCAACTAAATTGAATTGCAATGACACAGTGTACTGATCAATCAAGTTGACATCCATTGAATCAGTGAAAGAACAGAATATTGGTGAGGCAGTCATACAAGCAATTCACAATTTGATTCACTGGATTCGTGTCGATAATACAACAACCATTAAATCTGGTAC